>CM055905.1:44084956-44323956 GCA_029582155.1 Panopea generosa
ACCTACTGAATGAACGACATTGAACTGTATATTGCTGGGTTTTGTTAACTTATATGTGTATATATGTATATGTATATATATATATATATATGTACAGTAGAACTTCGTTGCCTCGAACACGGATGGCTGGAACACCACACATGGCTCGAACTACTTATCTGGTCCCTGCCGAAATACTTTTTAAATTCTATTATTCTACCTCCGATGGCTAGAACACCGAGTCGAACTAGACATTAAGCCAACATATTTACCTGTATTTTGACACTCTTCGTTCGAGCTATTTTGTTCAGTCTCGCCGGGTTCGATCCATCGAAGTTCTACTGTATTCATCTTTATATACTTTGAATAAGTTCTATCATTCCGATACAACTCAGGAAATTTATATTTGATTTGCACTTGCTGCCGAAGATCTGCCAAGTATCTAAAGCTTTATATTCCTTCAAGTGTTTCATGTTTAATAAAGCAAACACTAAATCATTCACAAAATATTCCTTATAGATCATGTCATGAGTGTACGCTATTGAAACACGCGATATGTTTCAAAATAGATATTTAACAATACAATGTGCACAATCATTCATATCAAAATCAATACTTCCATAACTGCAGTAAAGTACAAGGTTAATGTTAGCGGTAATGGTCGTCGTAACCTGTAAACAAGTCAATTATGTTATTGTAGAGATTTGCATTTTGAGCCAGTTAGTCACTTACGGATGTTGTCATAATCATTTGAATAAGTGACTTACGAAAGGTGATTATACATGTATATCATATTTTACATTATAATAAATCAATGCGTGTAGGTACACTACTTCAGTTATCAGAACTGAAAATGAAATTAAGCCCCTTATTGTATTCTATATGCGCGTATCTTGAGAGTGTCACCACACATGTCACTTCTAATGCTTTACAGTAAGGGTAATAAATTACTATTAAGCATGTTTCAGGATCATCATTATTCGAATTAACGTGTTGATGAAACATGCTTAGTACTCATTTATGACCTTAATTGTACACCATAGCTTATTTCCTCAGATGAAGTTCCTTTTGTACTCATTATTTACCTGTTAACCTACCATCATGCGATCGGACGGACGGACAGATGTCGTGAACACGCCGTCGTGTTTTCACGTGAAATTCGTTGTTTTGTCGTGTTGGCGACCCGGCATTTGTCGATTTTCGTGTTGTGTCGTGGCCCAGCCATAAGGACAACAAGATGTGGCAAAAACCAGTCCCCATAGTTACTAGTCAAATAGAGATGAAGGAAGAATAGGCAGATTAAAAGATATTAAAGATAGATCAATAAATGTATGTATATATTTTCTTACCGTTTGACAATCGAGGTCGTCGGCATTGCAGTAGTTTGCATGGCATATATTGATGTAAAATGAAAGCAAGACGAATGAACAAATCAGATATCTTGCCATTGTGGTTCTTCTCGTGTAAAATCGCCACACACTATGTTTTGTATATGTTAAATAACACAACTGTCACAGTTGTGCATATGTACCGCGTATTATTTCCATGTGCGAGCAATTACGGCCACGTTCTACGTTTTGTTTAGTGTTTAACGTCATTTGACAACCAAAAGAATCGCTTTAATTTTCAAAGTTGTTAAAACAGCATACAAAATAATTTAATTATTACGTTCGTTCTTAATTATTAAGAAGTTCGTCATCACTGCGCACGCGTGAATGACATTGCACATACTCAGCCCTTTATTCAGTTTTGATTGAGGCATCTACAAAATACAAAGCCGCGCGAGTTACGATAAGAAACGGCCTTAGTAAACACCAATTTTTAAACGGCAATCATCTCATCTTTCGTCGAAGCTCCGCCCGGAGTCAGTCAAATGACGTCAAACTGTCAGTCAAATGACGTTTAACCTTTAGTCTGGGATAAGATTTACGTTAAGTCAATTTCACGAGTTCCTAGCTCTAATTTCAAAATTTATTGTATATTTTGAATGACTATATATTCAGAACAGATATCATTTTCTACATAATTTAAGAAACAATTTGGGTTCATTTCGGTAACTTAAAACTATTATGAATGATAATCACTTTTACGACGATTTTTGTCATAAATTTGTTTATGTAGAACGCACCCCGGCCTATATCTCAGATATTTTTCGGAGTTTATTTACGTGAGCAGGTAAACTACATATTTATGTGGGGAAAATCGTTTATAAAAGAGGTTTAATAACTTATAATGTTGTTTTCTCTGGTGTTGAATTCGTTATTTATATCGACCGAGCAACATACTAGTATCAGCCGAGCCTGTGATTCAACGTTACCACCGTGTCCAGTCGTTTCTGGAGGAGATGGTAGAGATAACGTTGGATGACGGTGGAATAACGTTGATTGATTGATTGATTGAATATTTAGCGTCATTTTTATGCAATCGAGGGCTAACAGACTATCAGTTAGGCTAACCACTGTTTCCTGGGATTAACCAGTACTCGAGCACACCCCATCTTCGCAAGTAACTGATAACTTTCCCACTTGAAACAGCCGTGAGAGACGAATGATAATGAGACACAATGTCGTATATCAATCATCACTGAGACTGTTGCCGGGCGGGGATTCGAACTCACGACCCCTGGATTGATAGTCAGACGCGTAACCGACTGAGCTAATCGAGCCCGGCTAACGTTGATTGACAGCGAGATTCGTGACAAGCGGTAAGAAAACTAACATTTTTTTTTAACTTTTGTTGGTAATTTTTGAGTCGAGCACGATTATGTCGTATCATTTCTGAACACTCGGCAGCAACCGAACTTTTACAGACTACAGCCTTTTCTTTTTTATCATTCAGATTATATTGGGAATTGTCTGTGTTAACATTTGAACGAATGTTTTAAAAGAATAAACACTTATTATTATCAGTCTTATTACTGAACATAATTTTATATATAATTTTCTTTTATAAACAACACCCTTCTCGACATTAAAGTTCATACTACTTGGTATTTTACTGGTGTAAACATGAGTAAGTAACGGTTTTATGTATATGACAATTTTTTTAAAGTTTGATACATTCTCAAATTCTTTAACACTTGATACAAGATACGACGGACGTGGTAATTAAAAGGAAGACGCCGAGCACTACGTTATGCAATGTCCTATATATACTGACGAACGACTTCGACCTTTTTGTTCTACACGCAGTTTTCACCCCTTAAGTACACGGGTGCTTTTATTTGACAAGAGTACATATACTAGTGACACAAATACATTTATATTTACACAGGTACAACAATTAATTTAAAGCACGAAACGTTTTATCAACAACTGAGATTTTATACAGCTCTTCAATGCACCTGAACGATATTATGACAGCACTTAAAAAATAAACATGGTAATATGTATTTTCGCTTTTTCTTCTTATTTCCTACTTTTATTACTTTCTCTTTCATTTATCTCTTCATTTCTTTGATTGTTGGTTTACATCCTTTTGAATGTTATAATTGTAATCTTGATTCTAATGTTATTTGTATATTGAAAGGGGAGGACCGTAACTTAAGTTGATAGAACTTGTGGCCCAACCCGTTTGCTTATTATGTGAATAATACAATACTATATGAATTTAACCCTATCCTGGACTTCAGAACCTCGGTTAAGTTATAATTCACTATTGTAATAAAGTTTAACTGGTAATTAAAACAGAAATCATTTAACGCGTACATATATTTCCGTGTGGTTTTTGGGTATTTAGCATTTCTATATTTAGAAATTGAAAGAAATCCAATAATCTGGGTAGATCTGATTCAAGCAAACGGAGGTTTACACGGCCAGGTAGCATAAAGGTAAGTTATCTTAATTTTTAATTCTTTTTAAAATAAATGGATGCATGATGTATTGGAATAGTTAAATGATATATATCACACTGTACATAATTGGAATTGAAGAATTGGAGTAGTTTAATCTTTTCTGTATTTTGCACTTTCAATATAGGTATTCGCTGTACACTCGGTATTGGATATGTGTTGGCAATGTGCCAGTGAACGTTCAAAACAAATGTAATCAAACGTTTAATGGTTATGCATTCAATAATTCAAATGGATTGCCATTCGACCGGCTCATGGCTATTCTAGTTTCGTTTTTATATAATGTAAAACGAATGACTTAATTGTTTAATGACTAATAATGCTATAAACAGAAGAAACAAAACGAAACTGGAAATGTGTTGCGATTTGAGAGTCTCATTACAGCCACTGACCGTGACAATCTCTTTCGCCGAGTTTTCGTTCGTTAACTTACACTTATTCACTTCTGCAACAGGCTAAATGTCAGAATTTTTGTCGAAACTTAGTAATTACAGTTTATGTAGTTGTAAGCATATTGTTCAAACCAGACAACACAACTAGAAACAAATCATCACTATTTTACATTAGAACAAAAACAACAAAAAAGCTTTTACACGAATAAATGATGAACTATGTTTTTGATTTTTTAAACGCAGAGCGATTTCTCGATTAATACGCAAATGTAAACACAAATGGAATATATATATATATATATATATATATATATATACACACACACTGTCATATATGTAAATGGATTGTATTATTCAATAAAATTGTTAAAGTTGCCCATATGTATATTGAATAAAATAGCAAAAACAAACAGTTAAGATCAGATCAATTGTGTTGTAAAAACAGTCGAAACTCATTATCTCGATATTGGAGGGACTGCCAAAACTCGGGATATCCGAATATCGGCATAGATTTGGTCTCAAAATCAATATTTATTTTCATCACCTGGGCTGCGTTCAGCACGGTTTAACATGTTTACTTTGTTTATAAACGCAAACGGTGAACTAACAAAAGAAAAGTAAACGGAAATCGCTTCACTTCCCATTAAGTCACGTGATTAAACACAAGTAAACAGCTCGCGAAAGTGTTAAATCTGTTAGCAAACGTTTAAAGCGAACATGTCGTTCAGTTAACTTCTCTAATCAAACGTTTACAAACAAATTAAACGTTTCAGCGAACGTAACGCAGCCCATATAATTGTTGCACGTCAATTGTACTTTCGATTTTATATTACACTGTCGTGATCAATGCTTAATATCCGGGTCCTTCTTTGAATTTCTCGACAGTGTGAGATATAAATTGAGGTTGATTGGTAGAATAAAATGATATTTAAACCAAACTAACAGGTAATCACCCAATTCGATGACACGATGTTTGTAACGTTCTGTAAGTCATTAAAACTGTACACCTTTGTCGTTGACCGGTGTTGCGTCATTAACAAACTGTGAAAAATGGCACGCGGCGTGGAAAAACACAGTATTATGTCAACAATAGATATATCGAGACAAACAATCAATTAAATGAGTCAAACAAAAATTCCACATAGAATATTTTTTAAGTATTTTTGTTACATAGCAGGAATGTATACCCTCATAAAAATGCACAATAACTGGTAGGTTGACCAGGTTAGTTTTTTAAAAAAGGGTGCAGTGACACCCTGAGATTTTTTGAATACGAAGTCCTCAAATGCTCACAAATACATGCATACGTTGAAATCCTATAAAAGTCACTTTTTTAACAGTGATGTTTTATTGCAGTATATGCTATGCCAACTTTTGCTCTACTGTTCTGCAGTCAAAAATCACAACCACTATGAACCCTTTTGAAAATAATTCAAAACCTAATTACATAGACCTTTTTTTAAGCGTAAGAATCAAGTTACCATGGGTGAAAAGGGGCGTTGACTGTGTAGTAAGACTTACTTATGCTAACTAGATGTTCAGATTTGTGTGGCCTGCAAACATAGAACATTTATACATGTTAAACATCTTAAACTCACAAAAGTCTATCTAAATCTACCATGTACCACTACAAGCAATGCCTGTCTTCCACTGACCATCTTATTTTGTTTTCCACACTCCCAAAAATGTATCCATCCCTTTTCCTCGATTGGTTAGTTTAAACTTATTTAAATATTTTACTTCGATTGTGAAACAAGTTCTTACAACATATGCAAATTGAAGTCTTCCTTGTTAGAAGCAGTATTAAGCATATAAGGAAAAGTTTCTTGTTCAAGGACACCACACATAGCCGTGTCGGAGGAGCGAACTCAGGACCCTCCGATCATGAAAAACTCATTACATACTGGCGATTGGTCAATTTCTTAATTACTAAGTCCATATTAAACACGCTCATATCTTATCCCTAACACGACCTGTCATCTTTAATTGCTAATAAGCCTCATGCTATATCTTGTCTGAGTATAATTATATAGCCATGGTAAACTAGAAAAACTATTTATAGCTAATTTTGATTTTTTTGAAAAATTCTGATTAATTCCCTTTAAATTGACGATCCGCCAAAATCGTAATGGTGCAGCAATTTAAAGATCCGATCTATAAAATACATCCGAAATACACTGAAGTTCAACTCTCAAATAGAATGCGTGTCAAAGTAGTGTATATGAAACCATAAGTTGATAATATCCCTGGTTCTGAAGAGGGTACCCAGTTTTAAAAAGTTGGGAGTCCTGCAGGTTTACTAATAGCAGATACATATAAATGTAATTAATTCACGGATGATAGTGTCGAACCCTGCTCATACAGTATCTAGTGGGTGGTTTTGGTGCTTAATCGTCATTTTTATTGAAAAAAAATGTGTGGGGGGACCTGCTGATCTCAGCAAGTTGTTGAGCCAATTTTTGTTTTTAAATTTTATCTAAATTTAAGAGGTTGTCTTACTTTCCCAGCCAATGAAATCGCTCAGTTCTTTTTAAATAGAAAGTTCAATTTTACATAGAACGTTAATGCCCATTTTTTATATATAATTTCTATCTTAAAAACATATACCCGACAACGAGAAAGTAAATCAACATCCAAGCCGAATAGAAGTATCACGTAGTTTTCTACGACAGTAGAAAGCTCCATATAATATCTTACATATACATAGATGGATAAAAAAAACTTCCTTTTTTTATATAGAGATGCGACGCTCTAACAATTTCGGTAGACTGATCATGAGGGAGTTTCCGATACATTTATCTAAAGTTAACAAATCAGTGATTTCATGCTTTTTATTTGTTCCTGTTTCTCGTTCTTTTAATCTAATATCATGTATGTACAGTTTTATATAAAGTATTGAGTAATTACTTTCAGATTTGAATAAGAATACCATAATGGCAGAAAGGAGTTCAGACGTTTTAGAAAATCCACCCAAGAGTGAACCATCTGTCCAAAGGTTTGCATATATTTGTGTACATGTAACATGATTTATTATGATAGTGATTCTGTATCAAGCTGTTTGGGTTACTTTCCATATACAATTTGGTTCTATATACTGTTTTACGTAATGCTGTATAGACAAAATATTACTTTTTATATGCCAAATGGAGTTTTTAATTGTTACCATATTTAAGTATGTTTATGGTCCTATTAGTTGATGTCATGTGCATACTATTTTTAGCTGACTTGCATAATTATTAGTACTTATTTTTGCCATATATAAAGAAATCCATATACCACATAATGCATTTCTGTTGACCTAATTACCTCAAGCCATATGTTTAGTTTATACTTATATATTTATCATCGATTGTGAAGCAAGTCGATGGCTTATACGAGAATTCTTAATAACTTTCTGATTGAAACAAGTACTAAGCAATAGAAGTCAAGTGCCATGCTCACAGAAACACATATATGACCTGACCTGGACTCGAACCAACGACCCTTTGATCACATTAGTCAAGTGCGCTACTAGCTGGTTGAACCATTAGACCATACATTACATATGCAATATGCCGGGCCCGAGTAGCTCAGTCGGTTACGCGTCTAACTAAAAATCCAGGGTCGTGAGTTCGAATCCCCGGCAACAGTCTTCGTGATGATTGATATACGGCATTGTGTCTCATTATTATTCGTGTCTTACCGCTGGTTCAATTCAAACAATTATCAATTATTTGCGGAGATGGGGTGTGCTTGAGTATTGGTTAATCTTTCAGGATCCCTGGAAACAGTGGTTAGATTAACAGATGGCATAAAATTACCCTAAATATTCAATCAATCAATCAGTGACACCACAGGGTCTATGAAACCGAGAGGCAACCAATATTAATACCCGTATATCATATTGTGCATACACATATGTAGACATCTGGACAATTCACAGAAGTCTACATTTGTTTAATAAATCGACGGTTTAATCGAACTCTGCTTTTAAAACCTAAACACCTTTTGCTCTACAAAATTCAGAAAACAAGGGATACCAAAATACGTGCGTTTGTTCACCATACATTGTCGGAAGTGCTTAAAACAGCGTTTTGTTTTTAAAGACACGTGGTCAGACACACCGACTAATGATCCACATTACCTGAAGGTGGTTATTTATACTACAACTACACGGGTAAAAATGCCACGCATACGTTTACATATAAATAGTACCATGCGCTTTTAACATACGTTTCTGGCCATACGTTAAACATATGTTAAACATATGTTTAACGTACGTGCCAAAACATACGTTTACATATAAATAGTACCTCGCGCTTTTAACATACGTTTCTGGCCATACGTTTAACGTATGTTAAACATATGTTTAACGTACGTGCCAAAACACGTTTACATATACATAGTACCACGCGCGTTTAACATACGTTTCTGGCCATACGTTTAACGTATACATGTTAAACATATGTTTAACGTATGGTCAAAATGTATGTTATTATAGGAATAGTACCACGAATGTTAAACATATGTTTAACGTACGTTACAATACGTACGCTATTCATATAAATAGTACCACGTATGTCAAACATATGTTTCACGTACGTTTAACATATGTTCAAATACGTACGTTTTTCATGAAAATAGTACCACGCACATTTAACATACGTTTGAATACATATGTTTTTCTTGGAAATAGTACCACGCACGTTTAACACGTTTTACTATGTATGTTTAACATATGTTCTAATGTATGCTTTAAAAATATGTTAAACGTATGAAAACTCATGTTTAACATTAGATCAGTCGGTAACTTTAACAAACTTGAGAAGCTTGATGTAAGAATGCTTGAAGCGTTCATACTTATTTTGGTGAAAATCTCCCCAGCGGTATCACAGATGTCATTTATAGAAATTGTTGACAGACAGATGGACAAAAAGTGATCAGAATTATAGCTCACTTAACCCTTTACTCCATAGGGACGCGTTTTCCCGCACCAATCACAGAAGGCCTTTGAAAACAGTGCAGGAAGAGTTCAGATTGCTCATAACGAGCAATCTGAACACTTCCTGCACTGTTTTTCACTCTGTCAGTTAATGTAAACATAATTCACCCATTGCTGATATGCGGTGAATAAATGCTTTCAATTTGGAGAGTCCAAGAAAATGCTTATGGAGCAAAGGGTTAAAACTTTGGCAAGGTGAGCTTATAAGGTATAAAATGCCATACAAACAAATTATGAAAAAGGTATGACAGTAACTGTTAATATTTCAAAAATATTACAAATCTATACAATCTATTTCTACATCTATCTGATGTATTCATTTATTTTTTACTTCCCTCCATGAATCCTTTTAAAATTTGTTTCAAACTATCAAATAAATCTGTTTATCATTGTACTCAATGGGACAGACATCATAATTCATTATTTTGTAAACATACTGTGTCTTTCATTGCATGCTCTATTAAAAAACTACCATAGATAGCAAAGGTGAAAGATTGAAAGACAAATAAAATAATATGACTGACACAAGCTGATCACATAATAACTCAAAAGCTTTTGGCTCACGAGAGCGAATAATAATGAACAATGAAATAAATTTAAGCACATTTATATCAATCATGATGAGAAAGCAGATTTCTTTCATTGGTTTAAACATATTTATTCATAAATTATGAACAGCATATTCCACAACATATTTAGTAAAAGGATTGAAACGAAAGAAAATATTTCTTATATAGTTTCTCTCATTTCTTTCATTGATGGTTCACTTTTACATAATAGATTCTTAAACCAGTCACAGTAATTGTTGTCTTCCAACAGGAGCGTCACAATGTTGTTAGTTTGCATTTTCCTTTTTGTAAATACTTCCTTCTCATAACATATTTAGCAAATAATCTGTAAACTCCCTTTAATTTCTCCATTATCATAGCAATATCAGTCGGGACATCAGCACATTTTCTGAAAAAATGTTCATGTGTATAACTGACATCTCATCAGCATGTAATGTTGAACTTCAGTGTATGATTTTGTCACTTGTTCTCTTCAGGTTTAAGGGATATAACTGTACCATCTATTTCAAGGTTTACTTTTCTTCCAACTAAGCTATATTATTCCATGTCTCACTTCTCAGCAATGTTCCATACCAGTTTGTCACTGGAAAAGAAATATTTATGCATATAATATATACAAGAGGCCCATGGGCCTTAACGGTCACCTGATTATCCAAAAAACATTCACATAAGTGAATTCAGTTGTAAGAAATAACGTTTTTTTGTCAATTTCTCATAAATATAGATTTAGTAAAGTAGGCCCTGTCCCCAGAGCCAAACCGTGAGACCCAGGGGCATGAAATTCATAAATTTATAAAGGACTTATAGTCGTCAATAATCATGCTCACAATTTCTTTCTGAGTGCTTCCTATAATAGTAAGAAGATTCTTAAAGTCTACCTTGAATTTGACTGTAGGCCCCGCCCCTTAGACCTCATGGGGGTGGGAACCATGAAATACACAAAGGTATTCACCGTTATGTCAGCAACAATAAATCACACCAAAATACATTCACATAAGTCTATTCAGTCATAAAAAAATATGTTTTTTTGTTATTTTCTCTTCTGTACCTATCATCATTTTCCATGAAAATATAAAAAAGGAAACTAAAATTATATTATGAAAATAAGATGTTTGAATGAACAAGGGGCCCAAAAGGGCCTGAATTGCTCTACTGGCAACAAATGGACAGATGTACATTTCAGAGAAAATGTTTTTTGTAAGTTTCGCTTAAACAAATCTTTTAGGAGGCCACCATGCAATGCTACACGTAAAATATTTAAACATTGAGCTTTCAGTGAAAATGTATGTATTTTAAAATTTCGCTTAAAATGTGCCTATATAAGCCTTGTTGTGGGGGCATTTGTGGTCGAATCATGCTGGTTCAATACCTTGTTCAAGATCTTGTGGTTATATAACAGTTAAACTGCTGTGCAAGTTTTGTTAAGATTCAATGAAAAATGAAGGTGCTATCGTGTCTACAACATTTTCCCTATGTAAAACTGTGACCCCTGTGACAGACTCAAATTTGACTCCAGGGACCAGACTTAAACAAATCCTTTAAGGAACATCCATTCAATGCTACATGAAATTGTTTTAAATTTAATCGGTGGTTTCGGACAAGAAGATTTTTTAAGATTTTACTATAGCTTATATAGTAAACTAACCCCACCCCCTGGCCGCCATGTTTTTTGACGAATCACTACGGTTTGAGAAACTTGGTGAAGGATCCTCCAAGGAACATTTCTGTGAAATTATTTTAAAAGTGAGCCAGTAGTTTCTGACAAGAAGATTTTCTAAATTTGTACTAATTATACTTGCCCCACCTCCTGGCGGCCATGTTTTTTGACGAATCAAGATGGCTTGAACAAACTTGGTAGAGACCCAAGGAACATTTCTGTGAAATTATTTTAAAATCGAGCCAGAAGTTTCTGACAAGATTTTTTAAGTTTTTACTATAGCTATTATAGTAAACTAACCCCTCCCTGGCCGCCATGTTTTTTGACGAATCACTACGGTTTGGAAAACTTGGTGAAGGATCCTCCAAGGATCATTTCTGTGAAATTATCTTAAAATCGAGTCAATAGTTTCTGACAAGAAGATTTTTTAATTTTTTACTAATTATACTTACCCCATCCCCTGGCAGCCATGTTTTTTGACGAATAAAGATGGCTTGAATAAACTTGGTAGAGGGTCACTCAAGGATCATTTCTGTGAAATTATTTTAAAATCGAGTAAGTGGTTTCTGACAAGAAGATTTTTGAAGTTTTTACTATAGTATATGTATAGTAAACTAACCCCACCCTCTGGCCGCCATGTTATTTGACGAATCAAGATGGCTCGACAACCTTGGTGGAGGGTCACCCAAGAAACATTTCTGTGAAATTATTTAAAATCGAGCCAGTAGTTTCTGACAAGAAGATTTTTTAAGTTTTTACTATAGCTTATATAGTAAACAAACCCTACCCCCTGGCCGACAATTAACTTTTCAAATGTCATGGCTCCAGCTCAATCATCATTGCCTTAACTATTTTTAATAAAAACACTAAAATTATTAATTTCAATATTTTATATTTCAGCTGAGCTTCATGTTTACGATTACTAAGTATTGTACTCCTCGGATAACAAAACTTTCATTTTCCCATATATATATATATATATATATATATAAGCATTTCTCTTCTGGCTCATACCCATTTAAGAGTAACGATACCTTAAAAAAATATTAAAACATTTTAATGGTAACTTAACAAAACTGGGAATACTGTCACAAAACATGGACTGGCCGATGTTTAAACTGGTATTAAAATGTCGCGCATGCCCATCTTGATACCTTATAGAAAACAAAATAAAACAAATTTCAGATAGAGTATCGTCCGTACATTTTAAACAACTTTTTTTTCACGATCTCCACATTTCATCTTTATATACAAACAACCTAAAACTGGGTATATCCCTTATATACCTAATACCGCGATATATGTATTACTGCGATTGCCCATATAATAGCATTATATCACATGCGCACTTCGAATTTCTTACCTAGGGACAGTGTAACAATTGAAATGGAAGAGTGCACTTAAAATACTGTACATCAGTAAGATTTCTTGGAAGGTGGTTAACATTTTTGTACCCTCGTTTTAGCAAAACTAGAATCAATGGACAAAAATTATTAAGTGTACAAAGCTCACTGTTAATGTTGATTTGAATTTTTTATTATATTTTTCATACAGGATTAACTTAAATTATTTGAAAATCTAATCCAGTAGCAGTATTTTACCCGGTGGCACCATTTCTTACCGTCTAAATGGCCAATTTGCGGTAATATGTATACTAAGAAAAATTAAAATGGCCGACTTTGCATTATAAACTTTTAACCAGTCTTTTCATGAGTTTATCGTTTTCAAATGTATAGTTACAAGAAACAACTTTTAGAAGGATTATTCAAGACAATAAAGTAACTTTATTATTGATGTCGTCATTTACATGGCTGGTGAACTTTTACACTCGCGGTAATAGGTATAACCAGTATATATCAGTGCTATTGTTGCAGTGTATGTTTGTTTTCAAAGATATTTTCTTCAAACTACAATTTGCTTCGTGGACAATTATGTATGTGATCATAATCATCCATACGCTTGCATCAATATAGCGTTAATAACCAATTAAAGCGTTTACGTAACTTAGTATAACCGCGTGACCGGGGTTTTCCTAAATCATACCACGTGATCTGTCAAAACTGCTAGCAGTGTAAAAATTATAACTCTGAAACCCACTTGTCGAAACAAATCTGTGTAGTTTGAATTTCTGTATTATTAAGGTTGCGTCATAGAGGACGCAATGAACAAACTTGATTGCGTCAAATGAGATTTATTGTGTCACAAACACAAGAAACGCGCTCTGGAGAAAACACTGATAAAGAATAAAAATATTTTGACATTGCCTTTAAGTCTAGTAATCGAGGTAATAAGCATGACTGTGGTCTACTGAAGTTTCACAACAATCCGTTCAGTAGCTAAATATATTCCGGCTGTTTAAATGGACATTTGTTTATTCGATGTTTTCTTATAAGATATTGAGACAAAATTTAATCCGAAATCTTTGTTTTATTTACTTGCTAAATGTCCCGTGGTTTCTCCCTTCACACCAGATATGTCTTTAAGAAGTGTCCTATCTTTCCATTATTTACTATATACTGTATAGCTATCCAAAAGCTAAATCAAGATAAGGCCTGTGCTACTGGCTGGAAAATTGCATATATGGCACAAAATGTGCACCTCTGCACAAGTATGTCCATTTGTAACCCACTTTATGTCTTTGGTAACTGTGGATAACTGTGGTTACTTACTATATATCTTTGGTAACTAACTGTTTATCAATTATTCTTACAGGCATTTTGTCCATTTGTAACCCACTATATGCCTTTGGTAACTAGGGTTACTTATTATATGTTTTTGGTAACTATAGGATTATTTAATAAGCACAGGAAGTTATTACATAATCTTATGTTATATTGCCCTTAATTAGCACAAGAGTGTGATATATGGCTCTCTGCAGTTGCGCTGCCCTGAGGCAAATGTTTGTGATTGATGACTGTTTAAGACCAATAATTTAAATAGCCAATCAAAATTAAGCTTTTGATTGCACAGATACATGTAGGTTAAATGGCCATGGAGAATGCGGTCCCATTTAGCATGGTCCATCCGGCCCAACTTTTTTTTTTTAATAGCAATATTAGGGTTAATTATCATAAACAATACATACATAAAAAAAAGACATTATGTTAACCAAAAAAGTTTATATCATGTTAAAAAAATGATTTTGAAAATAATAATTTCAATAAAACCAATCGGGCAGACCAAATTAAAAAATAACATGATCACCTCGATTTTCTTAACATCTGGTTATACCAATTTGATATAGATATACCCTTTGATTTAATTAAACAACGTTTGTTCGATACATATAAACAGAGTTGGTATGCAAATATTTGTAACTCGAATCGATTGCGATCATATAGATTTCAAAAATAAAGAAGCATTTAAAGATTTGCATACATATATGCCATTTTACAAACCAATCTAACTGAAGACGACACACGCAATAAATATCAATAAGACACAGTGGGGGCATTATTTATATTTACAATACAATTGTATTGAGTGCATGCACAATCTTTTATATCAGGAATACTTGGCCACGTTAAAATGTTGACGTTGCCATTCACTGAAATTAACTGCATAATATCGTATTACAATTACCTGAAGACATGCGTTCCATTTTTTTCTTGTCTTCTTTTTAATTATAACGATTAATGACAAAAAAATACTTATAACCCATATCAGATAGAGGGAGAGAGAGAGAGACAGACAGACAGACAGACAGACAGACAGACAGACAGACAGACAGACAGACATTGTTTATGATTATATTAATAAATTAATTATTAAATTGAATTATAAATCATAAGTATTTCATTCCCCCAAAATGTTACTTTTCATTAACAATCATTAATTATTATATGCACTATATAATTAAGAGTAAGTTTTCAATAACAATCCCACTGTAATTAATATGTGCGTTTCAAATTGTCTAATAACTTTCCAATATTTCATTAGAAATACCAAATAATAATTGATATAATTTTTAAAATTAGTGTTGGGCCGGATTTTCTATGCTAAATGGGACCGGTTATTCCAAGGACATTTCATCCCGGGGCCGGATTTCCATGGGGCCGAATACTCCATAACTCGTATTCTTAAGGTGTATTCGTCGAGAAGAAATTGTATTAGCTCGGTGTAGAATTGGGCATACGCGCTGTACACATTCATATCTTTTAAAACGTGAACCTGTTCCAGAGTGTGTGCCCTGTTTTGCACCGCTTACTGTGAAGCACATACTGATCGACTGTGTGGACTTTTCTTCAATGCGAGAAAAATACTACAAAGTCGACAGTATGAATGAATTATTTGATAAAATTGATGTTTCATATATATTTGGTTTCCTTAAAGAGGTTAAGCTTTTTAATCATTTTTAGTACAATTATTATACCATTGACCTTGTTCACTTATTTGTTGTTGTTGTTTTTTTTCATTTATTTATTTGTAAATAATTTTCATTTATTTATTTGTAAATAGTTTTAATAAATTTTTAACCGTATTTATTTAATAAATTTTTGTCATCATAACGTCCATTAATCTTTGCGCGCACAAAATGACCTATTTATGTGTCGACGTGCCGTAAAACACCATTCATTCATTCATTATAAGTGCACAGATACATGTAGGCTAAATGCTTTTAAAATCAAGTATAGTTTTCTGAGGATTTTATAGAGTGAGTTCAGAAAAAAATAATCAGACATTTCTGGGTTTTAACATTCATTAAAGAATTTCTTCTATAGTTCCTTACTTTCATTGTGGACAAACTGGTTCAGTCTATATCTACTTCTTGTGTTACTTAATTCTTATGTTTAAAAAGGAGAGTGTTATCTGTGTTTAAAGTGGTGGATTTAGTTATCTAAATGTCGACAGGTATTAAATTATAATATTTTTAAAGATATTTTTGTTATTGTGATCTCCATATAATTCTGTTGTACTGTACAGCTATACAGAAGCACCAACACAAAACACTGTACAGGTAGACGAGAAAACAATAGATAATACAATTGATTTGTTCATTCATATTTTTTATATTTTAATAGATGGATGCTTTTAAATAATTAAATAATTTCACACTAACATCACACACAACATCATCAACAGCAGCAGTATCATAACCATTCACACTAGCATCACACACATCATCATTAGCAGCAGCAGCAGCAACTTCACCATTCACACTAACATCACACATAGCATCATCATCAGCAGCAGCAACATAACCATTCACACTCACGGCACACACTACATCATCATTAGCAGCAATATAACCATTCACACTAACGTCACACACTACATCATCATTAGCAGCAACATAACCATTCACACTAACGCCACACACAGCATCATCAGCAGCAGCAATATCACTATTCATACTAACATCACACATATCATCATTATCAGCAGCAGCAACAAACCATTCACACTAACATCACACACATCATCATCAGCAGCAATATCACTATTCATACTAACATCACACATATCATCATTATCAGCAGGAACAACATAACCATTCACACTTACGTCACACACTACATCATCATTTAATAGCAGCAGTAAACACCACCACTCATACTAATATAACACTCATCATCAGCCGCAGCAACAGCAACATCATTTTCCACAATTACAACATCTACAACAGCATCCCCATTCACACTAACATCACATCATCAGCAAAATATTGATGAAATAGCACACAAAGGTTTTTCATAGTTTGCCAATTAATCATTCCTAATTCACAGGCAACTGATTTGTTGTACATAAACAACGGATTTCTTTTAAACTGTTGTAAGTTGTATGTTATCTTAGATGTTTAAACAAAAAAATGTTTCGATCACGTTAAATGATCTTGAATTAATTGTATTGAGCGGCCGGTATTGGAACCTGTAAAATCCGGCCCCGTTCCAAAACGGCCATTGAGAATCCGGCCCCATTTAGCATATTCCATCCGGCCCCACTTTTTTTAAATTTTTTTTAGCAGTATTAGGGTTGCTTATCATAAGCAATACCTACATAATATGTATATGCTTACATTTAAATATTTATGAAATACACATAAACACGGTAAACTTGATAATTTGTGTCGCACATCAACAGTTTTTTTCATACATCACAATTATTTAAACTGTGGAAATGTAACATTGGAAATCAATTTGCTTTTAATTTTGTAAGATATTATAAATTTGCACCATATTCAACATACTATAGATGATGGCAGACCAATACTTTTTTAATTATGCATGTGTAAATAAATCGTAAATAAAGAATAGTTGTATTAATCAACACTTATAATGAATACAGTAATCTATTTGCCTTTGAGAAAAACACGCATCGTTCTAACATAAATCTATATTTTCAACATGAGATATTGCATACAAAATTTAAATATGAAGTAAAGATACAATATCTAAATTGTACACCTTTGAAATACTCGTATCAAATATAATCTATTCTGTTCATTGTGTCTATAATCATCTCAATTTATCAAATAGCTAGTTATTTACATCACAATACTACACTTTTGAATTAGTTTTTCAACGTACAACTCATTCATTAAGTTGTGTCCCATAGCAATTTGAATCGTAAGCATTTACATACACAAATCACGTGACTGTCTGCTGAACTTTGAACTGACTGTCTACTGAATTTTGAACAGAGAGCTATTATATTGCTACACGATATGGGCGATATGGAACAATACCCGAAACTAAATATATAATTGTTAACGCTAGTGGTAATGCGATATTTTAGAAGACAACTTAAACTATCATAATGACAAAAAGACGATTGACAATTTTGCCTCAGATTACCACTAATATTCAAAATAGAATGCACTTCAACCATTTACAAAATATCTTTCAAAAATAAAGACTCATTTAAAGGTTTGCATAAATACATGCCATTAAAACGATAAGTATTATTAAATTTGTCAGATTATACACTCTATTAATAAATTTGTTCACTGTGCGTTCACAACAAGGGAAGTAACTCTAGCACACAAATCAATTTTCGTCCTAAAGATGTTCACCCATTTTTATTTATTTTTTTTAAAAAAAAAAAATATTGTTGTAGTTAAAAATTATAGAAAATAAATATGAAAATTTTACTCATGATTTACATTTAATTTTAAAAATACCTATACAGTCTTGTACTTATCTTGTTTTTCTTTAAAGGTGTGTGACTTCATCATAAAAAATTCCGCAAATGATCTTTGTTCAAATGTTCAGATTTTACAGTTTTACATATTTAGCTGCTTTACGGTTTATTTAGTCTGAGTAAGCCAGTGCCGACCTTTACCTTGAAAATACCAGGAAACAGGAAACATCGATGTTGATTCACAATTTTTAATCTGTGGAACCATATAGGCCTATCTCGGTCAAAAGTGATTAAAGGATTCAAATAAACATTTTATTGCATAGTGTGTTAGTGAACCGATGTGAATACACGTTTGGTAGAGGTGAAAATGGGATAATGCTAAACCGAAAGTACAATCTTGCACAGAAGTCACAGGGCCAAGATAATCAGGTAGATCTACTGTGGGTTTTTTTTAATTATTTTTTATTTATAAAGATATTCACTATTTTGGTTGATTAATTGTGTTTTATGTATTGATTTATATGCAAATGTTTATAGAAGTAGGTAATACTTGACATTTAGATATATTCTTTAATTCATATGGTTTTCATTGAGGCCCTCTATTTCACAAAAGGAAATAAAAGATGCCATTATATTTGACAGCTTCACAATAAGACAGATCTAGTTATTTATATAAAATTAAGAATATTTTATACTTTATTTCAGTTGTGAAGCTGTTTCAACTGTTACATTCGAGTATGCCAGCAATTAGCCTGATATGATAAGGCCTGGATGGACAGCTTTTTTATTATTTGGATATCTGATCTGCTGTCCTCGGGAGACGCAAAAATAAAAAATGTCAAAAGGCTCCTTAGAGACGTGCAATATGTCGCACTAGCCAGCAATGTGAAATATGAAGAGGAGGACTAATTAAATATTGGACATGAAACCACACACCTTTAACTACCTAGATGGTGTATACTTGGATGATTATTATATTGTGGCTATACTACATAAGAAATACAATAAAATATTGGGGAAATATTGCCGTTCCTTTTATATCTCGTGTCAGCTGTGATTATTTATCAGTCAAACATGTAAATGAATTAAATCATTTGGATTAAACATATGTATGACACACATATGTTTACATATGGTTTTGTTAAAATACATGAATAATATGTAACATGAATTTTGTTTAAATTAGCCTCTGCTTCTGCTAGTGATATTTCTTAAAACAGTATGTCCTAAGTGTTGTTGAAGATTTTAGCGCAATAATTATATAGGATTTTTAACATATTTTAAACGTATGAATCGAAACGCATATGAAAAACGTATGTTTCACATATGTTGATATTAACGTATGTTTTACATACGTTTTTGATTGTCAAACATGTATTTATGATTCTCGTACTAAAATTGGACCCTGCCTCTGGCTCTGCTAGTGATATTTCCAAAAATAGTGAGTGCCATTTGCTGTGGAGCATTTTAGCGCAGTAATTATATATTCATTTTAACGTATGTTAAACATATGAATTGAATCACGTATGGCAAACATACGTTTAACATGTGTTTAACATATGTTTCTGTAAACGTATGTTTAACGTGCGTTTCTGATTATCATATGTTTCTTTATGTATGTTAAACGTATGTTTTGAAATGTATGTTAACCAAAACGCATTGGACAAAACATATGTTAAACATACGTGGAATTTTTACCTGTGTACTAATAATAATAATATTAATAATAAAATCTTTATTTTCTGGCTATATAGCCAGTCTGACATATGGTCCTCTAAAACATACATATTATTTACAGCACATGTAAAATTAACATATCAAATATATAAAAGTTCTTTGGTCTAGAATCTTAATAAATGCACATGTAATTAAAATTATTTGTATTTTTATGAATATCTAAAGTAAATGCTATAATGTATTAAAGATCAATTACATTAAACAAATTTAAAATTATGATTATCAATTTGAATATAATGAGTAAAGGAAAGATAATTCAAATATTAGAAAATTGTATAAAATGTATAGTTTAAAAATATTTAAAAGATGTTTTGTTGCACGATTAATGATATGTGCTCATCATGTACCAGACATAAGGTGTGACTTAAGTGAAGCTTCAAATGAACTTATTGATTTTGAATGGCGTATTCCCAATACTTACATGTAATTTGTGTCAATACAATGCAAAGAGATATCATAACATAATTGTATTAACTCAAATTGGATACAGTTTTTCATCAGATACAAATACAGTCTAAATTACACATACAAATTCACGTGATAGATGATTCAATCAATATAATCTAAAATCATCTTATGGTGAAGTTTCCTGTTTAAAAGTCATATTCAAATTTAAGCAAAAAAGACATACATAATATAATTACATTCTCACATTTACAATTTGGATGAAACAAAACACATTATTTGATGATTTCAGTACTTTTAAAGATTATTACTTATGACTGTATATTATTTAAGGTCACCTGAGACTTTGTCTCAAGGGACCTTTTGCGATCGCCCTTTGTCTGTCGCCGTGCTTCGTCCGTCGTGCGTCCGTAAACAATAAACATTTTCGACTTCTTCTCAAAAACTGTAAGCTCAATCGTAATGACATGTTGTATTCTGCTTTGGTACCTAAGGATGAATCAAAATTATGAATTGCATGGTCCCCACCCACCTTGGGCCTCGTGGGCGGGGCCAAAAGTCAAATTTAAGGTAAATTTTGAAAATCTTCTTCTTACTATAGGAAACACTGGGAAACAAATGGTGAGCATGATTATGGACGTATATGGGTCCTTTATAAAATAAATCGAATTGCATGTCCCTGGGTCCCACGGTTTGCCCCGGGGGGGGGGGGGGGGGTGGAGCCTACTTTACTAAATCTATATAAGAAAAATGACAAAAAACGTCATTCCTGATGACTGAATAGATTCGTTTGAATGGTTTTAGTTGTCATTTAATGTTACTGACATGACAGTTATACTTTTGTTGTATTGAACAATCAGGTGACCGTTAAGACCAATGGGCTTCTTGTTTAATATATTTCTCTTTTATAGTATTTAATGATTTACAATATAAACAAATTTAATCGTTTCACAATCCATGTCTATCTAGCACATCTTTCTGTTTCTATTTTCAAATAAATAAAGTGGGCTGGTTCGCGTAGTTAATAAAATTCATACCAAAAACAGTAAATGGTCCTGGATTTGAGCCCTTATCTCCCTGCACATCAGGTTACATGTAGTCAACAGAGGAGAAACAAACGAAAGATGAGGATAAAAATTGAACTCTTCCGATGATAGTGAAACAAGGTAAATCCAGAAAAGGTTTAAGGAAGGAAAAGAAAGAAAAAAGGATGAACAACCAACACATGCTTCTCGGTTTTTCACTTACTTTAGGTTAAATTATCTATTCTACAACGATTGTAAAATAACCCTATGGTTTTGATGAGTCTATCTTTCTTCTCATCTTCCTGGGTTAAAAACAGTTCTTAGCAATGCAGGTAAAGTGCATTTTGCTCCAGGAAAACCTTCACAATGCCTGGTCGGGACTTGAACTCGTGACCTTTCAGTGACAAGTCGAAATGCGCTAACAATTATATCACTTTACAGGAGTATATATCTTCAATTTTTGCTCTACTGGCCAAAAGTCAGGAGGAATTATGGTATGTTCTTGTTTACACAATATTTTATTGGATCTTAATCAACTCACACACAATAGTTAGATAACCATGACATCTCCAGCAAAAGTGAGATAACCATGATATCTCCGGTAAGAGTGATATAACCATGATATCTCCGGTAAGAGTGAGATAACCATGATATCTCCGGCAAAAGTGAGATAACCATGATATGTCTTGCAAGAGTGAGATAGCCATGATATCTCCGGCAAGAGTTAGCTAACCACGGTATCTCAGGCAAGAGTAGGATAACCATAATATCTTCAGTAAGAATGAGATTACCATGATATATCCGGCATGATTGAGATAACAATGATATCTCCGGCAAAAGTAAGAAAACCATTCTTACCAGAATCCGGCAAGAGTGAGATAAATATGATATCTCCGGCAGACACAACAAGATCGGATCATAATTGTCTGAGTTATGGCTCATAAATGGCATAGCATGGCCTTTTTTGCACAATAGAACGTTCATGATTTTAGTCCAGCATGTTGTTTAATGACAATTTTAAAAACAGACGGTTGCCGTATTTCGAATTTGATCTTTATTAAAGACTGTAGATAATGTTGCAACCTACGGCCTATGCAATTCTGTCCTCATTAGGAACGTTTCCTTCAAAACCCAACACTTCTTTACATCTTTCCTCCCCTCCACTATATCAGAATGGAACAAACTACCTCCTTCCACCCAGTCTTCTGTTTCCGCCCTGTCTTTCAAGCACGCTCGGAGTTTTAAGAAGAAGACTGTTCCAAAAGTTTACTACGATGGAAGAAGAGATTCGGCAATTAAGCATGCGCGGTTACGGATGCACTGCAGTTCTTTGAAAAACCATTTGTTCTCCAAAAGAAAGCCCTACCTGTGTCTGTGCAAAAATTTAGGATACGTATCACTATCTCTTCACATGCCCTTTATATCATTGTAAATGAACTCTACTCTATGACGTCCTTTGTCCTATTACTCGTATAGACCTAAATACGCTGCTGTCCAAACATACATCTCGGAGACCAAGCGTTCTATTCATTGAGTTGAACTATCATTTATTGTCATAAGAGTGATCAACAACACCTCAATAGGCAACCTGTGATCTCAACTCTCCTTTCCTTCTTCTATCTATTTATTTTATTTACCGCTTTCCGTTTAATTTCTCCTCACATAGTGTTTGTAAAATAATTTAAGTTATATATTGCAAGTATTGATCAGACAGGCAGCTCATTTCTATCGCATAGGCGTAGGAGACGAGGGCCTGGGGGCAAGGGGCCAGTTTTATTTAGTATTAACATTTTGTTTCATATCTCATTCACAGACATACATAGGACGTTGCTGATAAGAAGAAAAATAAAAAAGAAAGAACAACCAAAAACTCCTGATACCAAAACTAAACCTCCTCCAAAGAGAGGTGAACCCAAACCTGGGTTAAATAAACTTAATTGTGATAAAAGCTAATGTATACAGTACTTTTCAGATGACCTTGACCTTCAAGCCCAATTAACTTATCTTCATGTTAGATCTTTAGCAATGGCATTGATTATTAATTCACATAAACATAGAATTGGTAAAAACTATACATTATACTTTGTGCCTAACATTTAACAAAGACATGAAGACTGTTTAATTAACAAATATTTGCATTTACTTAACGCCTGAAAAACAGAATCTCAGTGGCCATGATTTTGGAATGTCTATAATATATATGCCTTGAAGTTCACTAATTGGTAACAGAATAAACAAGGAACTTTAGTGTTAAAGTTCTACTTCAGGGGTTTTAATGAAACTGACCCTTAATTGACATGTGTGATCCCTATTTAGTTTATGATTGTTTTCATTTTTTATTTACAGTCCCAGCAAGAATTGGATGATCTGCACCATTATCTTGTCTGTCGTCTGCCTGCTTCTGTCTGGTCTACTGATTCACATAGTGAGGTATTGTATTGTGTTTTTAGATCCTTTTCTAAGGCTATATCACGACAATCATTACGTGAGACAGAATCTTTAAGACGTAATACCACAGTGCTGCCTTACTGAAACAGCATCAGGTTTTTTCCGGGTACTCACGATATCTCCCGAAGGAGATCACAGCGCACCGCGATCCGAGCCACCGAACGTGATTTATAAGTTGTAAAATGTGTTGGGTTTGATACTCGAAAACACATAACATGATTTCCTACCCAGTCTCATTATACTGACAATTAGACACCACGTTCCAGAACTGTCTCTAAATAACAAACAAGTATTTGTCATGTGTGGATCCAGTGCACCCAGAGGGAACAGAACATGATCCAGTTTATCAACCTTTGCGTTCCAGTATAAGATGACTACGCTTGGGGACTTTAATAACGAATCTGGACTTTGTAAAATAAACATATCTATTGTTTATCAATTTAAATGAAATGTGTCAACAATAAAAATTGATGTAAGATGAACAAATTGTGGAAATTTATTGGCAAATATTCACAACTCTCGGAGAAGTAACTTTTCAAACAGGACACCTCAACTCACGAAATTGGTAGCGGGTGTAACTATCATTTGCAGCAAAACATCTCCGAGTTATCACCTGAAACACACATGTTAAAGGTTTGGTTTAAAAAAAAACAACAAGCGATTTTAAAGAAGAGGTATTATTATGCAAACAATTATCTCAAACGTACCCTCGGATACATATTATTCGTCTGGTACTGAAACGATGACGGACAGGAAGCGAAATATTGGTAGTAGTCAACGTAAATTGGCGATTTCGTCGTTCAGGACTCACACCACTATTATCTCCCTTTGGTACTCCGGACAAATGAATGAGGTAGAAATAAAACGTTAGTTCTCTTTTTTTTCTTTTTTCAAGGTTTTGTATTGCAGATTTATTTTTTTCTATCATGTGTTAAATGGTCCGTATTTTAGAAATCACCAGATTTCTGGGCAATTCTGTATCGTTTCAGAATTGTTGGTTCGAACTGCATCGTGGGTGAATAGTTGCCATATTATTACACTGGAACTTATTAGGTATCACAAAACCATTGAATTAAAAAAACCTGGTCAATGTATCATTTTTTTCCCTTTATAATTGCATATCTTGAACCAGTGAAGAATTTGAGTCCTGACACATGCTGCAGATTTTTTGTTTTGTTCACTGTGTTTTGGGCATAAATGTTGCAATGGAGTCCCATGAGAACTGTAATAGTGGGTGTGACACGTAAATGTTACAATGGAGCCCTATGGGAAATGGTATAGTGGTGTGAGGCGTTAAAGTTACAATGGAGCCCTATTGGAAATGTTATAGTGGTGTGAGGCGTGAATGTTACAATGGAGCCTATCGGAAATGTAATAGTTGTGTGAGACGTTAAACGCGGTTGTCATGGTCGAGATCAGTCTTTGTTCCAGTTCCTTTAAAACGCTGTCGAAGGATGGCAATTGTAGTGGCGTGCCACATCAGAAATATTCCTTCCGACTTTAGGCATACCTTACGCCTCTGACCGTTCGTGTTCTGACGCGTTCCGATAAACGCGGCGTGTTTAATTGAAGCTAGATAAAAATCGGCAGGTGTTTTTTTGAATATGCCTCTTCACAATGTACAACATAATCAGTTTAGAAATTCAATACTCTGTAAATTTCAAGAACAATGTGCATAACGCGGGACATGTGCGATATTTATTGTACAAACAAGCCTGCCTTTATAAAAAAATTGTGGCTTGATAAACATTTATATCTGCACTCCATAATTACCATTCAACAAAAAAAAAAACATTTTTTAAAATGTGTGTACAAAAAAAAACAAGACACTACTTGGATTTCTGCCTCTGACCTGTCCGCGTATTTGGTGAATATTGATTTTTTTAAATGGCCCTCATTATTGTCTATATGCATATATTGTCCAATATAAAGCGCATAAGTTTCGCTAAACAGAAAAGTCCAATTTACAAAGAACGCCTATGCCTCTGCCCCCATCAATTGATAAATTTAAAAGTATATAGACACAACGAGAAAGTAGAAAGAAGAAAATCTCATATAACCTTTAACCTATACATGAACCTATACGTTAACCTTACTGAACTGAGGTCCTTTCCAGATTTCTAGGTCAATCTCTTAAAATGAATATATCTCTTTGTTCTACATAACACTGGTATGCTTGTTTTTTTAGCGCACCCTCATGTAACGCCACTGATTATGACAATGTGACGAGACACTTAAAGAAGTGCAAACTTGACATAGCTGACATGGAATCAACAGTCTCACAACTTAAGCTAGACAGTTCACGTCAGAAAGAGAATATTATCAACTTAGAAAAAACAAAAAAAGAGCTTGAAAGTGATAAATCCGAACTTCAAAAGGCAAATAAAGGGTTGGAAACAAACATTAGTAGCATTGAATCGACAGTCTCACAACTTAAGTTAGACAGTTCACGTCAGAAAGAGAATATTATCAACTTAGAAAAAACAAAAAAAGAGCTTGAAAGTGATAAATCCAAACTTCAAAAGGCCAATAAAGGGTTGGAAACAAACATTAGTGAGATGGAATCGACAGTTTCACAAGTTAAGTTAGACAGTTCACGTCAGAAAGAGAATATTATCAACTTAGAAAAAACAAAAAAAGAGCTTGAAAGTGATAAATCCGAACTTCAAAAGGCCAATAAAGGGTTGGAAACAAACATTAGTGAGATGGAATCGACAGTCTCACAACTTAAGTTAGACAGTTCACGTCAGAAAGAGAATATTATCAACTTAGAAAAAACAAAAAAAGAGCTTGAAAGTGATAAATCCGAACTTCAAAAGGCCAATAAAGGGTTGGAAACAGACATTAGTGACATGGAAAACGAGAACAAAAACATGACAATACGGTAAGTCTTTAAATTGTAATACATCTTATTTCATTTCATACTTCAAATATATTCAATCACATTCAAAACTATAATTAATCAATTTGAGTGAAACTCACATATATTCATAAAACCAGTAGCAAGGCACTGTTTTAAATGAGTTATCTTTAATATTAAACAGATTAATTGAATACACATATTACAGATCCGAATATTGACTGAAATCCCATAACAGAAAACATAGAAATATAATAGCTAAGTTAAGACTGTCAACTCACTGATTAGATATAAAGAAACAGGACGTCACAGGAACATTTTGATAAACGAAAAGAAATGTACTTTCTGTGGAAAAAAAAGATTTTCATTTTTAGTCAAATGAGTTCTGTTTTATATTATGTTCCGTTTCGCATAAGCCATTTGCACATAGTTTTTATTGTTTTGTTACTTAAGTATAGTCAAAATTGTTTCCCTTTTAAATTTAACACATATACCTGTTTTGACGAACCTAATATTTGTAGGGTTATGGTTTGTGTAAATTAAATATGTCACATATGCGATAACTGATATTTATTATTTTACATTAAAGTTGTATTAACTGTTTAGTGTTTGCGTACATGACAACTATCCATGTATGGTGTATTAATTCTCACGGCCATCCAAAATGTTTAAATTTTTAAAAAATATGTTTTAACTTAACTATAAATTATTGTTTCATGTGATGTTTATACTTATTAAGGAAAACGTTGTTATTTTTTTATGCTCAAAGAATACAATAATTGGGCTGTATGTGAGTGAGACTGTAAAAACACGATCATAAACGCGCTTAATCATATATATATATAAAACATACCAAAATTATAAAGCGTTTTTAACGCTTTTTGATTACTTTTTTAGCTCGCCGGGGCGAAGTCCAAGGAGAGCTATTGTCATGACCCCGGCGTCGTCGTTTGTAGACACCCAGGTTAAACTTTTGCGTTTACGTTTAACATATCTATGCAACCACTCAATGGATATGAATGAAACTTTGCATGTGTCTTCACCATCATCAATGGAACACACACAGACAAGAACCATAACTCTGGATTGCATTTTGGCACAGTTATGGCCCTTTTTGGACTTAGACACCCAGAGGCGAGCTTTGTTGGTCTTCTGACAACTCTTGTTAAACATTTCTCATTTGGTTATTTATGGTAATCTACTGTTTCAAACAGTGTTATTATAAAATAATTAATATCTATTTAAAAGAAGTACTGCTTGTCATAGTTAGTGTTCATTTAGTAAAGATTTAACAGTTAAGAAACCCAAAGGGAGCGACTGCAGTGATGATAAACCTCTTAATAATTAAAACGAACTTAATAATCAAATTATTTTGTAGGCTGTTATAACAAATAAGAGCGACACAATTTTGAATATTGAAACGGTTCCATTTGTTGTCATATAAGGTTAAACACTAATTATTAATCCAATAATATCTAATTGAGGTAAGCACTATGCCTATTTAGGAAGTTGTGCGTAAATTAACAAAAATTAATGTAAATGCATAAAATAAAATGTGTTTGTTTTTGGTGCAAGATCAAAAAAAAAATTTCATCTCGTGATCACCAACAATGATGAAATACAGTTCGATCTTACACCAAAACAAACAAATATCCTTTTTATAAAATATCGACTCGCCGATCGCCTTAATTTAGAATTGTGTAAGCTTGTGCATGCGTGAGATTTGAATCTTGATTAGAAAACAATGAGGAAGGTCAAATCCTGTTACGTTACATGGAAAAATGAGAAAGGCCGTAGTCAACCAGTATATTTTTCAATCAGTTAGCCATGAATGTTGTTTATTAAGCCCCAGAAACTTATATATTGAATGGAAATCATAATATATACAATATCTAGCTTAAAGCATGTGGATTATTGTTTTTTTAATAATTCGTGGTTTGGTTGCGTTAAGCTTAAAACAAAATTATGTTCTGTTCATTGTAAGAGAAAGATGCAAGAGTCCAGCTACTGTAAGAATACAGCGGGTTAAGTGTTCAAATTTATAATCCTATTGTTAATTGGTTAAATTAGTCAACAATAAAGATTGTGTCCTGTATATATAATGTACTTACTCAAAATAAAAACAATTGACACTCTGTCGAAATAATTTTGTTTTAAAAAACCACAAACAATTAAATTCAAGCTAAAAAATACCATTTCCATGAAAATTAATATTATATGCATGCATATATGTAAAGTTTTAATTAAATACTAGATGTAACAATTTTAAATATATTTTTGCACATTGTTTGTTAAATCTACATTATCTACATTTATGAGGAGGTTATACCAAAACAATCTGTACGGTACAGGTGTGTTTTTTTTTATTTCTGATATTGCATAAACATATATTAAACTTAAATACCGGACATTTCATAAAATTCTATCCATAGGAAAATGTGACAAAAGCTATAGCAATCGTCTTTAATTATTTTCTGTTTAATGATGATGTTGTAATTCTCCTACTAGATTAAGCATAGCTCTTGCAGCTGATGCAAGTAAAGAGAATGAATTTGTAACTAAGCTAGGGGAATACAGTCCACAAAAACTTGCTGAACAGTTCACAGAAACTTACGACAATGAATACACAGAGGCTTTCATGGAACTTCAAGAAAACGATGATGATATGGATACTGAAACTACAGTTAGAATATTCCTAAACATTTTAAAGGTAGAAATTATCCATTTTGTCTTCATTTTTTCTCAATCCTCTTTCCCGGCCTATAACCTTTCTCTTCGTCCTTCTTCGTCTGCTTCATTATTTTTCTTGTGGTTTTCTCTCTCTTACTGTTTCCAGAATATCAATAATTACAACATTTTAGGCACGGTTTAATGATCTCATGGACGAGGATTCGTCTCTGATTCAGGTATCTGATTCTGTCTGAACTTAGATTCATGGACATGAGCTCTTCGGTGACACTAAACGTGATAGGATTTCTATAACTGCATTTATATATGTAATATAAATGTACAGTTTTGTTAAATATACGTCACAAAGAGAACGCTTTTACGTCATAAATGACGAATGTTTATGACGCAGTGTTTATCACGTGACTTCTATCTTACAGCTTATATTATATATATTTCAAAAGTCGCTTAGATAGTTGAGATATAGGCCGAGCCTTTTTAATATAATCTTATCAAAACGTTCCTGTATATTTGTACTTTTCAGCTCGCTTATGACGAATCAACGAACTACGCAGAAAAACACCTGGATTCCATACTGCAGAGTATTACAACATTAAAAGTGGAATTTTCAAACAATCATGAGAAACAGAAATATTCACAGGTTTGATTTGTTCTGTGGTCCTTTTTTCGTGATTAACTAGAATTTACATGATTTACTGAACATACGCCCTCAGTAAATGACAAAGTTATTGAATTAGTAAATAAATAAAGTCCAATTTCACTAAACATCTCAACTTAAGATTTTCCTCAAATGCTTTAACTTTAGTTACAATGATCATTTTTCTTGAAATCCTTTTCCAACCAGTAAGACTTCATGTTTAATGTTAAATGGTCATTTAAGGTATGGTGTATTCAAAAAATTAATTAAGAGAAACTGAAATATTTCTGTTGAGGAAAATCTCACCTTGAGATGTTTAGTCAAATCGACCTGAGGACCTTGTCCTGTCCTGTCCTGTAAAACGTAGTATGATCAATGATATTTATGTGTTTATTTGATATTGTAAAGTATGTCACGTTTTCATTTATATTGCAGAAAGAATCTTCCGCCATAGATGAAGAAAAGTCGAAGGTAGGGACGGGCTTTTTCACTATTTTAGGAGGATTACGTAATGTGCTATGATGTCACATCGATTGTAGAAAAACTGATACGAATTGTGTTTACAAAATTCGTTATATTGCCATATAAAGTAATACGTTTTCTATGCAATTGTTCAATTCCGTTTTTATATTGACTATTGTTATGTAACAACAGCGCTAGAAAATAAGTATGGTATGGTTACCCGGAGCAGTCCAATGACGTCAAATTTTTGCATGCCGTTTAACTGACCAAATCGCTTCTTGTCAAAGTACCCAATGAACTCATGGGATGCAGTTCATACATGTCCTTTCACCCATTTATCATACACATCAATATATCACTCTTCACTAAATTGTGCACGTATTTTTGATACACCTCGTATATGGCCTTTATGAGTAACATGCAGTCGTGTCTGTCTATAATCATTGAATATAAAATGTCTTGCTCAAGAACATAACACGCATGACCTAGGTTTTAAGGGATCGAACCAACTAGTTGGGTGAACAAGTTTTGCACTAACCAGATCCTTTGTGATCATAATCATTGTCTGGCGTCTTCCACCATGCACCCTGTTGTATGTTATTTTTTTACTAAACTTTACCAATGTGCAGTCATCAATGATCCACCATTTTGCGCACTGTTATTGCCACATGTATTACTTGGTGGTGCAAATCCACTATATTTTATTGAAAAATCAAACGTTTTGAACTTGAGTATGCCATTTTATCTCTGAAACTTTTGTTTTGGTTTGCCAGACTATAATTCACTCAACTATGTCATTGCCTTTTTAAAAAGATAATTGTATAGCACGGCATTTAAAAAAGTTCAATTAAGCAACGGTGCCTATTTGATTGTACGTTCCTGGTTGCGGTTACATTGATAGTATTTTTATTTTATTTATCTTTAGAAAACGTTTGATGTCTCGGCGAATCATTCATTCTCAGATGTTGAATGGAAGCAACTGTTTGATATCAGAAAAGCGTCTGCTTACAAAATGCAAAAACCTTTGATACAAGTAAGTGTTTTTTAGTTATGCTCGCCAACCATTGTTGAGAATATTATTAAACTTGAGCTTGAAATATAGATAGGATAATCACGAGAGTTTAAACTTAATATTAGCTATCCCTATTTGCTTGTATATTTTTGTTGTAGGAAATGGTCTCTAAGATTATTATTAGCTCGCCGGGTCAAAGTCCAAGGATAGCTATTGTCATGACCCCGGCGTCGTCGTCTGTAGACACCCAGGTTAAACTTTTGCGTTTAATTTTCAAATATCTATGCAACCACTCATTGGATGTGAATGAAACTTCGCATGTGTGTTCACCATTATCAATGGAACACACAGAGACAAGAACCGTAACTCTGGATTGCATTTTGGCACAGTTATGGCACTTTTTGGACTTATACACCCAGGTTAAACTTTTGTGTTTAGTTGCGTTTAAGTTTAAGATATCTATGCAACCACATATTGGATATGAATGAAACTTCGCATGTGTTCACCATCATCAATGGAACATACAGAGACAGGAACCATAACTCTAGACTGCATTTTGGCACAGTTATGGCCCTTTTTCGACTTAATTGTTCAGGTTAAAGTTTTTTTATCATGTAAAATATCTATGCAACCACACATTGGATGTGAATGAAACTTCGCATGTGTGTTCACCATCATCAATGGAACATACAGAGACAAGAACCATAACTCTAGACTGCATTTTGGCACAGTTATGGCCCTTTTTCGACTTAATTTTTCAGGTTAAAGTTTTTTTATCATGTAAAATATCTATGCAACCACACATTGGATGTGAATGAAACTTCGCATGTGTGTTCACCATCATCAATGGAACACACAGAGACAAGAACCATAACTCTGGGATTCATTTTGACAGTTATGGCACTTTTTCAACTTAATTTTTCAGGTTAAAGTTTTTTTTTCAGGTAAGATATCTATGCAACCACTCAATGAATATGAATAAAAATTCCCATATGTGTTCACCATCATCGATGGAGCACACAGAGACAAGAACCATAACTTGCGGTTGCATTTTGGCAGAGTTATGGCGTTTTTGGACTTAATTTATCGTCTGTAAACACCCAGGTTAAACTTCTGCATTTAGTTGCGTTTAAGTTTTGGTGTTTGCCTCCTATCTCAATCTTTGCATGGGTGGTGAGTTTTATCCCATCGGCGAGCTTTGTTGTCTTCTGAAAACTTTTGTTTAAATTAATTCTTGTGTGTAAGTCAAAGAATATATTACTTTTTGGGTAAGTAGGTCAAATGTGAAGGGAACAGTCGCCTCGAATAGAAAAGTAAGGTAATTGGACAATTGGGCTTGGCACATTGTCTGCAATATTTGTAAGGACATTGGTCTTCATGACAAGAAAAGCCCTCATGTTCTTAGATTTTAGACTCAAGTGGTCAGTGATCAAAGTCACAGTGGCTTCGACTTTATAAAGCTGGTCATTTCATGGGCTCATTCTGCTCTAACTTCATGTGAATATTATTGTTCATTGTCAGTAGAACGCCCATTTTGATATTGGGGTCAAAGGGCAAGGTCACACTCGTACGAATCTTATATAAATCATGTTTACATATATGAATGCGGGGAATACGAGTTCTGCTCAGCGGACAGTTTTTTTCCAGTTAATATGCATATAACCAGTATGGTTAAAAGTTCTGACATTAAAAAAGGATTTGTTTACCATCTCGGTCAGAGTATTAAGACTTTTGAAAAATGTGATTATCAGGCATGATTTAAGGCTTTGTTGTTTAAAATGTTATATTTCGACCAGAATCTGCATGCTTGTTTTTATACCAGCGTCTTGTTTCTGTTACAGGTACTGACTGATGCCATTGTAATGAAATACAAAATAAAAGCAGACTCCCAACCTCAAATGATGAAATACCTACAGAAATGTCTGAGCCTATGCTGGATAATGAATCAGAACCAGAAACCAATCTATATGAATTTTAAGGAACCAGAAGTATTTGATACGGACGTATACAGGTCATTTCTAACTTCTGGCAAACACGTGCGGTACGTTGTATGGCCTCCACTATATCTGAACAAGGATGGATTGATGCTGGCTAAGGGTATTGCAGAGGGCAAAGATTAAGCCTTTGTGTAATTTTTTCAAGAAAAAAAGTGCAAGTGATGAGAGAAATTATAGAATGTAGACTTATCAAATGTTATTCCATAGAGGGTATATATGTTAAGGAATGCTGTAATGAATGATAAAGTTATTCCCTCTCTTAACTACGTATTCATCTAATTTACGGCATTTATTTAACATCGATGTGAAATGAGCCGATGTGTTTCGTGAGTAACTGTTGGTGTCTTTCTGCCTGGAAACACTTGTATTATTATTAAACATTATTGTTATCAAGAAATAAAGTTTACAGACACGGGGCACGCTTCCATGACATTACAATGTTGGAGACAATGTCGTCTAGAAAAATAAAATGCATATCCACCGCTACCGACTACAGATGTTCCGTCCGATTTAGTAAGTTTGCAACGTTTAAATGAGAGAAAGGTTCGTAGAAAACTTATGGGCCTCCGATATATCCCTTTAATATGCTACCATTGCATATACAAATTTAAATAGTGAAAAGACAATACTGCCATTCGATTTATTTTTATAAGATGGGTCATTTAGTGTTTAACCTCAGTTGACAAACAATGGCTCAATTTTCACAGTTTTGTCGCTCTGATTTGTTAAAACAGTCTACAAAATAATTTTACAATTAAGTTCGTTCTTTATTATTAAGAAGGTCCTCATCACTGCTGATGCCTGAATGACATTACGCTAGAAACGGCTTTTGCAACGGATGTGCTTTCAAACATCAATCATCTCAGCTTTCATCGTAGGTCCGCCCAGAGTTCCGGAAACTGTCAGTCAAATGACGTTTAAAATAAACCTGCGGTCGATCCCTTTAGTTTTCTTATTTGTTTTAATTTTACTTAATGAACATTAACTATTACTTGTGTGTGTGTTTGTATGTGTGTGATTCTAAGGTTTTTAGTCCCTCCGTCAAGCCCCCGGGTTGGCACAATAATGTGTGGACTGTTAACTATTACTTAAGAGAAATGATGAAGTTGGCAGGAATCCAGACCCAGTATCTACCAAATACCAAGATCGTCCAACGTTTGGCTCCATTACGTACATGTGAACATCTTGTCACTTCAAGTCAGACCCTACTGTATATGCCTGTGACTATCAACATTGAATTTTGGCAATCATTTAGTATAGATATACTACAGCTGTTTAATACAATCTCTTGCATTAAAATAATGTTTGGTGGCGGTTTGAAGGCATGCTCGCCCAGTAAAAGATTTGGGCAAGGATGCCATTTCCTGCAGTTTTTCTGCATATCAGAACCTATTTGCCCATTTGGAGTAATTGATTTTGGATACTTTTTCTAATATCAATCAAGACCATAAAATCACCAAATGACAACAAATCACAAAGACATTTTATTTGTTAGATCTATACTCTCAACAAAAACAAATGAGATGATACTTGCAAATGTCATGCAATGCGCGTTCATGACTATTTATTCACGAGTGTGTAACATAAGTCTTAAAATCTTTTCTTTGAGACTGAAATTAAAAACCAATAATAAGTATTAGACTAAGCATTTATTAGCGTCTATCTGATAGCAATTGTGACAATTTGCTAATTATTAGTTGAACATTAGATTATTGATGTTATCAAAGGCATACAAATACAGCAAAAGTTCATATAGTCATATTTAGTATTTTCCCCAAATGTATTTCAAGTATGATTTATAAAAATCTTAATGTTCCGTTGAGTATGAGTTAACGTCTACTTCTTTATTCCTATTTCTTAATTCTAAATGATAAAATGCCAGATTCTAAATACTTGATTATCATTTGTATACTGTTTTATTCTTAATTTTTATTTCTTAGTTCGAAATGATACGTTATCCATGCCAAATAAATGGTTTAATTATTTATTTCTATTTAATATACGTGATTATAGTTGTGATTATAGTGGTAGTGATTGTGATATTGTTTATGATAGTGGAAATAGTGGTGATAGTGTTTGTCATAATGGTAATAGTTTTATGCAGAGTTTTAATGAACTTTCTTTTAAAATTTTAATTTATTAATATTTCTTCTATGAATTTTAACAGGATTTAAATCTTCAATTAATAACAATACTGACAACATGCCAATAATTGTAGCACATGTTCTCACAGATGTCAAATGTCAACTATACCCTGAGTTCAATATAGTCTTAATTAGCATTGTAAAAACTTGCAAAATGGAAGTGATTGATAATTAAGTGTTAATAGTAAAATATTTCAAACTTCCCTTTTATGTAAATATCTTCAAAGACTAAGTGATTGTAACAGTTTAGAGTGTGAAAACATATTGCTGATTGTATATATTTTATTACCTATTGTTCATTTTAAAACCTAACATATTTTGTTGATTGTTTACACTTATGTTTTCCTTTAATGATTACTTGTTTGTCCTAACCTGTTTAGTTTTCAAGAGTGAACTGTTAATTATTCAAGGATATAAATAACAGAAGATCAGATACAGAAATGTAGTGCAATTCTTTTGGACAGCGTCGTTGGCTGGATAATTTACCAGTCAGATCGGAATTACCGTCAGAACATTGTGAAATTTACTTTAATAACTTTTGTTTTAAACACAAATTTGAATTCCAGCCATTATTTTATAAACTGTGTTAACGTCTAAGTTTTATTCACCATATATACTATTTCAATGGACACCGCTTTTAAAGTGTGATTTTGAGTGGATTTAATATTATTGCTTAGATGTTACTGTTACACTGTGACTTTAATTAATCAATTTCATATATATTTGAAACTTTATTTGTAATAAACTGTGTGACTTTAACACCAAATTAAAACTGATAGAATTGACAAGTGTCGCTGTATTTGCTTTCTGTGTCTTCATCATCATAATATTACTTCAAATTAGAAAAAAAAACTCACTCACCGCATCTTCTTGTCTACTCACGGACAACCGGAGTTATAATAACGACAAGAAAATTCACGGCTTAATAAGTATCGGTAGTGGCCGTTGTTATTGTAGTTGTTATGAAAGTGGTAGTAGTAATAGTAGTGACAGTGGTTATGGGAACAGATTTGTAAATGGTATTTGTAGTAGTATAAGTAGTGGTTATGGTAGTTGTAGGTGTGATTGCGGTGGTAGATAATGGCTAAAATTCAATATTTATAAGGAATGTATAAGAAGTACAGGAAAAAGAAACACTTTTATTTAGAAGTTGAAATATCAATATTCCAATATGCACTAAACTTACATTGTAAAACAAGACAAATCTTATATAAGTGCATACAGGGGCAAACAGGGCCAGCATAGCAACGGAAAACAACGAAGTCCAAGTTTTTATTTCTTCGCAAAGAGATTACTTACTTCTTAATTTAGTTAAAATCTATCACCATATATCTTCTTAAAGTGCGTGCTTTAGTGGTAGAGCACCGAACTAAGGATCGGAAGGTCCTGGATTCGATCCTACCCACGGCCATGTGTGATGTCCATGAGCAAAACACTGTTTCTGCAAATGCTTTGTACTGGTTATACCAAGGAAGATTTCGAGCGTGATTTGTATAAGTTGGAAATAAAATGAATAAGTTAACTATTTAATCCGCACGGGTCTATTTGAAAAAAAAATCACATTACAAAGTATCACTCCCATCTTAATTTAATTTTAAAACAGGATGGTTTTATCTTTAAAAGACAAGATGCTTTATTTATGGTACAGGATGTTATTATCGGACCCGCTTCTAAAATATTTTTGGAATATGGGAAAAAATCAGATAAGCTTGGTGACATTGCAATGCACGCACCTGCCTGTCATGCTATTCAATAATAATATATCACGGAAGTTAAGAATCATGGCGACATTGCATGTATATGCTGTTGATAACCAATATAGGCGACTCAAAACTGAAAACAACAATACGTATATGCTAAATGTAAATAAATCATCTATCATACGTTTTAAAAATTATGTATGTTTTGTGATCTTAAATAAAATGTATGTATACAATTTCTTCTATGTTTGTATTTTGATATAAAGATAAATTTCATATTAAAGATGTGATAAGATGTGTTTATTTTCAATATGAGTGGACCCCACGTCCTGACAGCACATATATCTAAGCGGGACATTCAGGAAATCGTTTATATCCATGTATGCGCCAGTATAGATCATTCTTTATATGGTCTCGTGAATATGGATATCTGCACCAGAACAAAGTTAGGAGTACGTCCTACCTTACAGCAACAGTAGCTCCCATAGAGATAACATGGATATCTTGGATCGTAATTGAGATATAAGTCTGATAATATCAGTTTTATATGATATGCAGACATCCTGGTCAGGTATGCAGTGAACAAAACTACAAACTGTATACTATTTATGTCTAAAAATTATATGTATCTATAAAAAGTGCCAACCAAATAGGGGATCAGTTGAAAGAAGTGGTTAGAGACTCAATATTGATTGCAGAACATATAACAACCAATGGCACGTGTGGGTAGGACACACATATTATGTTAGAAGGACATATGAGAGCAAATACTTTTTCAGACACTTCTTGCAAGGATTTGTGGTCAATACCAATGTGCTTCCAATATGTTTTGGGACATGTTCTCAAAATGTTTATGTAAAAATGTCCACAAATTTATGTTTTGAAAGAACACTGCTATGCCATGGCAACGGGAATAAAAGAAATATAAACATGAGTGTAAGTTAACAAACAGTATGGGGTCATCTTCTCATCTGTGAATTTGGCGACATGTTCCTGAAAAAAACATAATAGCTATAAGAAGTAAAACCAACCACTACAATCAAACATTCTCCATGCTAACATTACATATATGAACAAATGAAGTATGGTTTTAAATAAATGTTGAGGCAATATGGTCTAAACAACATATGATGTAATGTTAACCCCAATTTCATTACATACATTTATATTGTTAAATACTGCTCTAAGTTCACATGTTTTAAATGCATTATTCATACAGAAGTATCTTCTGTTGTGACTGATGCATTTCATGTTTATCTGTCTGTAATTCATCTACCTTGTTATAAATCAGCTCAGCTTGTCTACAGATTGATGATATGTATGGTATAGATCTTTATCCAATAATTGTTTATTATTAAAATCATTATTCAGTTAAGTCAATATTTATCTGAGAAAGCAGACCGCCTGCTGTTAGTTCGTAGCATAAATTACCTCTTTTCAGGGGTACTCTTTTGCGTATTTCTGTGTTAAGATGAACACAGTTCAATTCATCGGAGAGTTTTCATCATAAAAAGCTTTCACAATTTATAGCATTATTTATTATATGAACATTGTAAGTCAATTATTATATGTATTTAATAAGAAAAATTGAAAATATCAATGTCGCACCATCAAACAATAGTTAAACTACATTTATATGACACTTTTAGTACTTCTATAACAATAGTGATACAAAACAAAGTATGTTAAGACTTATACCTAACATGAACAACACAAGTAAGATCTTGCCTTAATAAATAACTGTAAGAGTGCTTCAAATTACTTCTCTTTTATAAAAAATCACAATATTGTGTTTTAAGATATGCATGATATATATACTAAAACCCGAGATATTTATAGATATTTATTAATTGTAAAAAAATAAAGTTAATAATTATCATGCTTAATGCCTATCTTTTCTTACATGAATAATTGCCATAATCAAGGATAATGCATACACTAAAATAACTTTTACTTCTTAAGATGGTACAGAAAACGATTTTACTACTATATTTTCTTTAACCAATTGAAGGTGATACTGTTACATGGAAGTTAAATTATACACAACCTATTTCTTCTTCGTTGGGACAAATACCGCTATTTCTACAATATGTCTTTTTCCGATCGTCGTTAGTCGGGTCTTTGTCGGTCCGCTGATCTTCTCTATCTCCGTTCCCTTTCATCCTTTTATCTCTTCCGGTTATCTAATTTTCTCTCTCTAGGTGAATCTTCTTTCCCTTTCTTCCAGTCTACTAACATGGACCACAAGGTATCATTTAACATGTTTAATGATGTGTGTCTGTCTAGATGGTTGCAGATGTTGGTGTTTATGGAGTTGATAGGCTAGGCTATTACAATTTGGCAGTTTCCAGCTGTTTAGTGGGAATATACACGAGAACTTCCGCCAGTAAACAGGCTGGAATGCAGTTGTTGGTGTAACAATGCCTCGCGTAGATGATGTGACTCGAGTTGGCCGGCTAATCATCCGCCACTAAACAGACTGGAATGAAGGTGTAACAATGCCTAGTGTAGATGGTGTGACTCGAGTTGACTGACTAATAGGTATGTGTAATGGTGCTGAACTGGATTTGTTACATGCAGGTACGACGGATATCGTCTCTGCGTTAAATCCATTATAAAGTGGAAATGCATTTGTGACTGATGGTGGGGGAGATAATGGCAGTCAGGGGCAATTGTGACGTGAACAATGGTTGGACTGGCTGATAGGTCATGGCTAGTGGAAGTTGTGGTGATGTTGGCCCTGGTAATATGATGGAACAGTCTTGAAGAGTTATGGGTTGTCGGGACTGAGGAAGGACATACATTTGTAGGGTGCGCTTAGGTTGTGAGAGGCTCCGTGCCCTGCTTCTGCAAATATTTTATGATTTTTTCTACGGATATTTGAATGAAATTCACACATGACTTAAATAGGTGCTATTCGATTTCAAAAGGACTGATGGTCAAAGTGGGAAAGCCACTGAACCGCAAGGAACTCATCTTGAGGAAATTGGGCGAGCAGACATTGGCTGAATGCTTCAACAGCATATCCATGTCCCGACTCCTGAATAAACATGCCTGGCAATTGAATGGAGCCTGCGAGATAGTTATGTGTTCCTTGTAATTCTTTGACTTTAAGTCGGTTCCGTGCACAATTTGAAAATAGCGAAAATTCATAACATTTCACTGTAAACGTCATATCTGGTAAACATTGTGGTAGTTAGACTGAGATCATCATATAAAGAACCTATTTAGCCAACCTAACCAGGAGTAAAAAATGATTGGAGTATTTTATCCGTGATCCCCAGATGGTTCCAAGTCCCATTGGGTAATATCCTTGGGACTATCAAAATATTGGGACCATACGTGCTGGTCTTGGGACAGTTGAAGGATCCGGTACCGCCAGCTAAAAGCGTTTTCTGTTCAACGACATGCAACTGATCTCAATGAACGTGGCTCTCATATCGGTGCACGAAATATATGCCTAAGTTCGTGGCATGGTTGTGACCCCTAGCGGAGGTCTATCGAATCAATTAGGACTGAGAACCCCATATATATTCAATAACTATCCAACGAAACCAAAATAAATAAATTCTACCAAGGTATGAGCTGTCGACAGAGGTTTGAACATGACACATATTTCATGGCTTTGCAGAGCTCTTACTTTCAAAAAACTCTCACAACTTAGATACTTCTTCTAAAATTATGATTCAAGCACATTTGGTTAGGCAAAATATATTTTCAAAGGATACATACAAAAGAAATCATACGTTTTAATAAATATCAAATAGGGTACAAATTAGACACAGAAATAGTGATTTAGGTCCGAATTAATTTTTGGTCACTTTCGAATGATTTTCCCGAGATCATCCATTGACCGATTCTGATATTTTCCTGATTGAATAATGTCCTTTTCTAGGAAAGAACACATGCTGCCTATGAACCTAACCCGTGCAGCGAGGTCAAAGGTGATAGGTGTTTTTTTACCTCGAACGGGATATGGAACAAAGTCCACTCTCACGGCTTTGAATTTTATTTTTCATCAATTTCAAACCAATACATTTTAAAAAAATCATTTTTGAGCCGTGCCACACAGAAAAAGATGGCTGTTTTCTCACTAATTTTCAGATATAATATCAATATAAGGTTCGGAAGATTTACAATCGATATAAAATAAATAATTTTTAAACGTCCTATAGTGTGTGGAAGTACAACGTCCTTGGGGAGCACATTGAAAAATAATATAAACTAAGTATATAGTGCTCGGGTATTCAAAATATAGATGTCCGGTAAGGGACAGAAGACTACGTGCTCGGGGGGAAATATAAACTGAGCATAGGTGTGAGCGGGTTAGGGTTAGTCATTTTTTAAATAATGTTTATTAGTTGGCCACCATGTGTCAGGAAGTTCAAGTATTTCTTGGCATATATGTGTTCACCCTGGCGGCACAATATTCCCAACAGGCTAGCCAGGAGCGGGCCCGGCTGATTGCCTTACCCAAATCACTGTTAATTACACGAGTCAATCATGTTTAAAGTAACAAAAAAGTATATAATAGTTTTGCTGACCAGCATGAAACAAAAACACTTAGTTTTGGGAGGATACACTGGATGGTTCCCCTCTCGATCAAGGACACGTGTCTTAGCTGCTTGGAGAAGTGTTATTCCCGGATGTGACTTCTACCATTAGGCGGAAGTCGTTATTGTTATTGCGTAGAAACGCAAGATAAGTATCAACCTAAAAAAAACAACACTGGCCTCAACCCCCTAACAAATTCATCTTTGCAGAGCTGCACAACTCGTCTAGACGTGTAAGATCTTTTCTGAAGGGTTAGTCATTTTAAAATTATGTCTGTTAGTTGGCCACACAAGTGCCAGGAAGTTCAGTTTAACTGTAGTTCTTAACACATGTGTTCACCCTGGCGGCATATGAGCCTAATTGACTAGCCAAGGGCGGGTCCGGCTGATAACCACAATCACTGTTTACTGCACTCAACAAAATTACACAAGTCAATCATGTTTAAAGTAACAAAAACAAGAAATGTCACTGTTAAGTGTCACATGCCCCCGAATGGTCTGTGAAAAAAAACAATATATGACATAATAAGTAGCGATGTATCCATGAATATCAAGAGTAATGGACTAATGTTTCAGACTAGACATGCAATTTCATGTTTTTTTACATTAAAGCATGACCTTGACCTTGACATCTGATGCAATGGTCTGGGTATTTCAACAGTTAAATGCAGGTGAAACACGAAATCTCACATAAACTCAAAGTGTTGTCAAACAAACTGAAAGTGTGACCTTGACCTTTGAGGTACAGGTGTTGGTCTAACTTGCGACACGTCGTCATGTTATGTTGATCATTTGTAGCAAGTATCAACAAAATCCGTCTTCGCATGACAAAGTTACAGGCTGGACACAAAATCTCACAAAAACTCAAAGTTTTGTCACACAAACTGAAATTGTGACTTTGACCTTTGAGGTACGGGTGTGGGTCTAACTCGCGACACGTCGTCATGCTATGTTGATCATTTGTAGCAAGTATCAACAAAATCCATCTATACATGACAAAGTTACAGACCGGAAACGAAATACCGGACGGACGAACGCTGCGATTACTATTTACCACCAAAAAAAATATGGGGAGGGGCATAAAAATAAAATAAATGGTTTAGCTGACCAGCATGAAAAAAAACTTAGTTTGGGGAGGAGGCACCAGAGGGTTCCCCCTCGATCTAGGAGACGTGTCTTAGCTGCTTTGAAAAGAAGTGTTATTCCCGGATGTTACTTCTATCATTAGGCGGGAGTCGATATTGTTATTGTGTAGAAACGCAAGAGCAGTATCAATCCCCCAAAAAAATATTGGCCTCAACCCCTACCACATCCATCTCCGCAGAGCTGGAACTAATAGGAACCGAACAATTTTAGAGAAACTCTAGGGCCTCCTGTGATTTTGGTATCTAAACGAAGGACTTGATATTATTTCAAGGTGGTTAACTTTTCTTTTATAAATTCAAAAAAAAAGAAACATTTTTACGCTTAAAGTTGTTTGATCATTATCTCTTTTTTAGCCCATTTTTAAAGTAAGAAATTGGAAAAACTCCTTTAAATATTTATTGGATGTTATTTAACATGGTGATGATTCATTCGGAAGACTTGGTGTCAGATTTTAAAGATTCGATCATGTTCACTTGAAATGTCGCCTTTTTCATGACCCTGCATGACACTTTTTATATATATTTTACCGTAAAACATTCCATTCATTTTATGCATAACTAATTTGCATCTCTCAACATAATAGTATTTTGATGACACAGTAAACTTACCTGTCTGAACAGATTCATGTGATGATAAATTACAGATAATTATTCAATTTAATGTTTTTTGCATTCTTCTTCGTATTTAATAGAAACAAAGGGAACACATTTGTCATTTTTTATTTTATATTGTCCATATTTGAAAATGGAAACAAATTATATTTTTGATTATGAGTAATACCACAGTGGATATGCCAATATTACGATTTATGTTTTCGATCGAGACGGTACTCGCTCTCAGGTTTTCAACCGAGTTATACGGTATTCGACCGAGAGGTAGTCTTCGACAGACGTAATTTAGCGCCACCTATTTCAATGTAAAGGTGATTTGCTATATTTTGTTAAAAGTAAATATGCATATAAGCAAATAGTACATAGTTCTACAAAAAATGTTGTTAAAATTATACGATAGGTAATTGCATACAGATAGGTAAAATAACAATATTTCAGTTTTACATGTGAATTTCCATGAAAAGGCACAAAACATATTCTATTGCTATTATGTGGTTTATATGATGTATAAGAAGTGAACTGTGTTTCCGCTAACACTGACACATGTTATTGATTTCAAAAAGTTTGCGTTATACCTTAAAATAAATTAAACTAATTTGTGCTTGATACGGTTGTCGGGAAAATGATCAATCTATTTTTTTGTTTTTCAAATGGTATTTAGCGAAAGGAAGCCAGTTTTGTTTCCGCCGATAATTGTTTATACATGTTTAAATTACATATATCTTATGATTTTAAGCTGAACTTGATAAAAGTGACAAAGGGGACTGTTAACAATGCCGTTTGGTTATATATGCATGCACTGCAGTTTTAAATGCGAAACACATAATGAAACATTGAAGTATGCATGCATACAGAAGATACATATCCTTCAATACATAAAGCTAAATTTGAGTGCTAAAACGGGAAAGTATGGTTATACGAAAGAAACATTCTCATAACTAATACCACTTGATTCAACAAAAAATGAAAGATATTGAAACAATATACAGTGAAAATACACCACACTCAAAGATATTGAACAATGTACAGTGAAAATACGCCACACTCAAAGATATTGGAACAATGTACAGTGAAAATACGCCACACTCAAAGATATTGGAACAATGTACAGTGAAAATACGCCACACTCAAACATTCCTCTCTGTCATTATCTAATATAATTTTATACCGAATCTCGTATAATTCTAAAGTGGACCATATTTCGGATATAGTTCTCATCCATCAAGAAATGTAGTATCATATTCAGTTTGAAAATTCATGTTATGTTTTGAATGGATGAATTATAGAGAATTCACACTTATTTTTTTCCTTCATAATTTTAGTTAAAACATGAAAAGGTATTTCCTTGTTTTACGTCATACATTTATGAAAACGTCGAGAACGCCAGTATAGATATGAGATCGAACGTTGATAATGGTGAACATTTGAGGCACATTATTTTAAATTATGTCAATGATTTGTATCTATTTCTGACCTAAAACCTGTAAGTGTGTGACCTTGACCTTTGGTGCGACACATCATTTGATTGTAATAACATTACTTTTGTGCCATGATATTTCTAAATATGTCAAGTGGGTAACATGATATACAGCAGACACGAAATTGTGTACCTATTTCTGACCTTAAATCTCTCAGTGACCTTGACATTTGAGATATGGACTTTCGTAAGTCTTAAAATTTCCGTACGAAAAAGATGTTACACCTAGGAACGTTTTATCTGCGCAGCATTATTTCAAATTTAAAAAAAAATATGCTATTAACAAAGCTAAAGAAAGTTTGTAAAATGTAAAAGCGAAACACTAGATCTACATGAATTTTACACTTGGAAGTTTAATGAAACTGGCCCCTGGATATTACGCGCGACACTTCGTCTCAATATGTTTGTGCGCGATACCATATCGAAAACCTAAACCGTAATATAAGTATACCCACTGATTACACGAATTTAAAATAATAATTTATCGCAGCGTGGTCTAGTTGTAGAGCGCCCGCCTCGAATGCTGAAGGTCGTGGGTTCGATCCCCAGCCGGGTCATACCAAAGACTTTAAAAATGGTACTAGAAGCTTCCTCGCTTGCCGCTCAGCATTTAGAGGAGAGTTCTAGGTCTTGTCGGCCGAGTGTCAGTATAATATGATTGGGTGGAATAACGTACCATGTGTCTGCGGCATGATACCCCGGTGTTACAGCGCTCAGAATACTGTTTCAAGTAGACACCGTCGCGATATGACTGAAAAATTGTTGAAATCGACGCTAAATACCATACAACATTAAAATAATAATAACAATAGCATTTGACGCGAATACATGGAAAAAAATATACAAAACTTAGTTATTTAATTTAATTACCCTATACCATAAATATAACATTAAATTAGAAACGGATAGATAGAGATACTAAGAAATATACAATTATGAAATATCCGATACTCTCCTTTTTTATCAGTCCATCTGTCCGCCCGATTCGTCGCCTACGTGCAATAAATTAGCTCATGTGTTCCAGTTAATTAATACACTGTGGGGAATTAAGGGGATGTTCTTAAAGACTATCTTTTAACAAAATTTTTAATTTTAAACCGCATCCCCTACAGTTTCCAATACTTTTTTTCTCTCTGAAGTGAGTTGATCATATATTAACGACCGACACGTTTCCGAACAAGCTTCGTAACTCTCCGTTTTCTGCCGAAGGTGTTTATCGGAAAGAGACGAACATTGATTTGTAAACAAAACCCCTTCTTAATTATATACTTATAATATGCTTTATATTTACTTTTTCATTTGCAAAATCTCTCATTGATCACATAAACATGCATTCTATCATCAGGGAGAGTGAAACTGACTTAAAATAAAACTAATAAGGACCGTTTCGGAAGTTAAATGAGCCTTTAATTGACATATGGTGAGTAGATGTGCATTAGTTTCAAGCTTGATGGTTTTGTCTAATTAATGTCTAATTATGAATTAGCTGTTTAATATGCGTGAAACCCAAAAGATTCATCTGTAACACTAAACAAGTTAATGTTTTTCATCACTCCATGAAAAATCAAAACAACGGTTTCAATCTTAATGACATAAAATTTAAATAATGTATAATGAGATTTTTATGTATTATAATTACCGGTACGCTTTGAAATGAGAGTTAATAACTCTTTATCCTATTGTCGGAACAGCGATGGTGCCAGTTTCGAAGCAGGTTTACAGCTTATAAAGTATGACGTAGAGCTAGTGCAGCTTAAAAAGCACGCAACTTGCTGTTTTTCATTGGAAATTAAAAATCAATTGCACAAACTGTTTTCATTGCAGGCCATTGCATTAGAAATTTAAACATTATAAAATAATGAAACATATAATCAAATTTTGTCTGTCCGTCACACTTGCATGTTAGCTCTGTATGTAAGCTACTTGGCTTACTTCCAGTTCTCCAACTCGAATGGAATTGTGTGTGTATTTGTCATCATTTAATGAGTCCATTCGGGATAGAAAGACAACTGTTTAAATATTTTACGACTTATGTCCCTTTCAGACTTGAACTTTTTCCGCATGTAAGCTGCTTGACTTAATTAACAGTGCTCTACTTTATCCGCATGTGAGCTACTTGAATAACTTACAGTGCTCGAATTTTAATGAAATTTTGTGTGTTTTTCATCATCTAATGAGTCCATTCTAACAACTCTATTCTAGATGTGTTACGGCTAATGCCCCTTATCAGATTTGGTTGCTACCGGGGGCATGTTGCTGCTGTTGTTTAATAAAAATGAAAACTTTTCCAGTACATTTGATTGTTATGTTATTAATATATAACAACTCTCGATATGTGAAGTATGTTTAATTGAATGAATTTATGTCACAAACATCTATGGTCATGGTGACTCCAGTTTATAATGGTGGAGGAAGCCTCCATGCATTTTTCATTGAGTGTATGGGCACGTTGGAAGAACCAGCAATAACCTTCAAAAGCCAACTGTTAAGTTATCTAGCATGTAAGTTTCAGCCACATGCAGGACTCGAACCCACGCCGGTGATAGACCAGTGATTTACATTTCAGGACGTTAACCACTCGGCTATGGAGACTTCCTTTGTCAAGTATTTATTTTAGTGATAAAAATGTCCTTTGAATGAAACGTATAGATGTGGGATTTTAAATTAAACAGTCAATGAATTAGGGTCGCAAATATATCTAAGTGGGTACCTATAAAAGTACAGAGACTTTCTGATAATTATTAACGTTAATAATGAAAAGTGCAGTCCTTTAAAAATGTGTGCTTAAAATGTAAATTTTATGGACTATACAAGAAACTTGATCTCTAACTGTTGATTGTGACAAGGCCTTGTATTCTCCAACCATTCTTAAAAATATTCTTAGTACTAAAGCCAAAATTAAGTGTGTAGAGCTGCTTTTGCTTATGCAAAACATATAATTAAATGTACAGATTCTGAAATAATTTAAGAAATATTCATAATCAAAAATTGGATTTTCAAGCTTAAGGCTAAAGAATATTCTCAAGACTGGTTGGTAAATAGGAAGCCTGTATGTGGCCTTGAACTGAGTAGTGCATACATGTAGAAGTATTATGCGTAACTCACTGGAGGTTAACATCTACATTATTTGTTTAAAGAGACACATGTATCTACCTAAAATCATATAACTGATAACACAGCCAATTTGAGTGAGATGTGGATTTATTATAAGCAACACATGCTTGTGCAATTTATTTTTGCAAAATTGAAGAACATAATGCTTTTAAAAACATCAATTTTATATATTTATTTAGAAAATAAATAAATAAGCAAATTCAATTAATTAATGGTGCCCCACTTAAAACTTCACTGAAATTCGGAAAAATTGTAGGAGAAATATCGCATATACACTACTCAACTTCTTTAATCGGTCACCTGCATTAATTAATATTTCGTCAACAAGAGTTTGTAAATTTCAAATTTTAATTTACAATCTGATGGTCAAATCCATTGGGTATTTTTTCAGAAAATTTCATAAAATTAATGAAGCAATAAACATGTATAAACATTTTTAAATGCACCATCTGCCAAGAAGACATTTACAACTATATCTGTATCATGTAAGTACACCATTTGCAACGATTAGACCTCACTGAAACAATGTATCTCTGCAACTATCTTTTGGACAATGTTATTCCAGACCTGTTTAACGTTCTGATACGAATGTATCACAATATGTAGTTGTGACAGTTGTCTTGATTTAAAAAAAACAACACATACATATTCAATTGGGATTTAGGTACATGTATATGAGGTCGAGATGTATCGCCTCTATCGCTGCAATGGCGGACATACAGTTGTGAATTTTGATTTTGCAATGGTTCATTTCACAAAGTTGTTACATGCTTATTACTGTCTGAATTGAAATCAAATTTTCAGAAAATATGCACAGTGAATTTGTTCATTATATTGTAGATTAAAATATGACATTTACAAACTAGTATTAACAGAATATCAATAAGTCCAGGTGACCGATTATGAAAGTTGAGTAGTGTATATCGAGCCTTAGGCATCCCAATATAAACGTGTATACCAAATTTCATTGACATCAGCCATATTGTAGGAGAGGTACAGCACAGAAACCAATGAGAATTAAGTAAAGTAAATAAAATGCGTAAAAATCAACGTTTTATTACCAACTTTCATTATCCCATTATGAACGTGTATACCAAATTTTATTAAATGGAACATATTGTAGGAGTTATCAAATGGAAACCAATCAATCAGAATTTACGTAAATAAAACGCATAAAGAAATGGTTCACGCTGGTTTTCAATCCCGCCTTAGTAATCCAATTATGAAATGTGCACCAAACATCGAAATTGGACAGATTGTAAGGAAGATATCGCACTAAAACCAGACAGTGTGACAGACGGACACATTCAAATCATTAACTTTATCGTTATCCCCAACTTTTCTGGGGACAAAAATAATCGATGTCAATCTTTATCCTAGACAATTTTAAGGAATTTGTGTTTTACAATGTACAAAAAAAACGTTATATGCTGTCGACCGGAAGGATTACTCCAGGCTCGCCATTTTGTACAAAACCTAGAATGGAGTGCCTACAGTCATACTAGGGTCGCTTACAGACACTTATTTATTTAAGGATGTGAATGAAGCTTCAAACAAATCCTTTGAGTACGGTAGATGAGAGATCCCACCAATAACCTGAGTGACCTATTTTTAATCTGACCGACCAGAACTGAATAAAAGTTAGTGCCAACAGGCTACAGTACTGTAGGAAATTGCTGTTTACCAAAGTTCACCTGGTGACCTAGATTATGATTGCCCCATTTAAGTTATTCTGAGAGGGGTATCGTTTGTGAGAAAGGTGAATGCCAGGATGCAACAGATGAAATTTAATTTAAACATTTTGAGATTTCAACGGAACACGATAAAATGGCCACAACTCTAAAATAACAAGAGCTGTCGGAGGACATCAATGCCCGACTGATAATTTGGTTTAAACATATTTATTTTTTCAAATTTACATACATACAAATCAGTATAAGTATAAATAAGGATTAGAACGGAAGATAAATCTTATAGAGTTCTTCTCCAAGACATATTAATTATGATAATGTTTGGCAGATTATTAACAATTTTATTTTGTTGTTATCATTACGAATTTAAACTAATTCAAAATAAAATTTATAAAAGTTCATAACATATTGTTAAGTATTGGTTCTAATATGCTTTAGAACTTATAAAATGAACCGAGTAATTAAAAAAGAGAATAGTGATTATAGTTATTTAAATACTACACGAATTCACATAATGATCGTATTAAATATTTATGGACTTGTTCTGAACAGCATAGACGAAACTGAAAGACGGGCTGACCTCACCACGTAAAATGCTTGTTAGTTTTTTTAGACTTACATGTTTTAAGAGAAACGATTAGTAGATAAAATGTATTTGTGAACTGCTTCAAATATTTTAACATTATTGTCATAAGAGAGTTGAGTTTCACCAAAAAGAAGTATATTCAAAAAAACTGTACATAACCCACTGACAGATGTCAGCAGTTGTATGCGTTAAAGCTGGTAAAGACATTTAAGAAAAAAATTGAGCTGTGCTTTGTATTTGTCCACATATGCACAGAGGGGAATCTTCAATATGTTTAAGAAAAATATATTGCTTAAGTGCACTACAGCTCGTTCGAAGGCGGGCATGCAATAATTAGCTCTTCCTTGTACCTATGTAAAAATATTTTAGTTCGTTGTTATCAAGCTGGTGTTTAAAGGCATACAGAGCAGATGCTTGTCTTGTTTCAAGTGGGAGACTGTTCCATTCACGGACAACGGAAGGAATAAAAGAAGTCGAGTACAGAGTTGTTCTTGAAGCAGGAATTTGAATATTGTTGTTATTTCTGAGGTTGTACATGGAAGTTGAATTTGTAAGAGGAGGAACCAATGAACATATGTATGATGGGACCATTCTGTGGATCATTTTATAAAAAAGAGTAAGTTTGTGTTAAGTTCGACGAGTTTCAAGAATTCCCATCCTACTTCAGAATTCAAGTTATTGATGGATATTAGTTTTGTAACTCCAGTTGTTATACGCGCACCTTCGTTCTGTATTTTGTCCAGATCATTTTTTTTCATAATTTGTACAGTTATTCCAAATTACATCGGCATATTCTAATAACGGTCTAATAAATGACGTGTAAATAGTTTCGAGTGATTTTCTTTCTAACTGAAATTTAAGTTTTTCTCATAATATTTATTCTAGCCCAAGTTTTATTTTTAATGTAGTCAATATGAGTGTGCCAGCTGCAGTTATTTGATAAGTATATTCCTAGATGTTTATGTGATGATACTTCTATAATTTGTTGATTCTGCATTAAAAGGGGGGGGATGAACGTGTTGAGTACGTTTGCGAGTTACATGCAATGCTTCTGTTTTGGATGGATTAAAAGTAACCAGCCATTTATTTGAACATTCATATACTTTACTGTCAGAATTTAATGTCTGGGCGGCATTAACAGTATCATAAGTATGATTAAATATAAAGTAAAGACTTGTATCATCAGCAAAAAGTCGTATGATGGAGTCAATATTGGATCGATGTCATTTATATAATCAAAAAGCAGGAGGGGACCTAATATAGATCCCTGGGGGACACCAGCTTTAATTGGTCTCCAAATACACCTTGCACCTGGAATGACAACACATTGGCGTCTGTCTTTAAGATAGTCAGTTAGAAGATCATGCCAGAAGCTTTCAATTTAGCCAACAATCCTTTGTGCCAAACTCTATCAAAGGCTTTACTTATATAAAAAAAATACAACCCTGACCCCTTCGCCATCGTCAATCGCTTTGCAGAAAAAGTATTGTAAAGATAAGATAGCTGATTGATAGTTGAATCACCGGGTACAAAACCAGATTGAAATGTTGAGAAAAATTAGTATCTCGAAAGTAGAAAAACATGCTTGAATATAAGCCTTTCAAATACTTTATTCACTACACTAAGAAGTGAAATTGGTCTGTAATTATTAGCCAAAGACGGGTCTCCCTTCTTGTAAATGACACATACGAACGCATCCTTCCAAACTTTGGGATATACACCGTGTTAAATAAATCACACAATGGCGTCGAAATTTCATTACCTAATTCTCGGAGCACATAGTTATTAATTCCATCGGGACCTGATGCTTTGCCAACTGGTAACGACTTGAGAATACTACACACATCGGAAGGTAGTAAAGAAAGATCAGGTATACCCGGGATGTTGTGTCTCGTTATTAAAATGGGTGGTTCAATGCTATCGTCATTTAAAACTGACTGAGATTGTAAAAATGTATTCAGTAAGTTGGCTTTTAAATCAAAATCGGAAATAATAGTTCCATTGTCATTAAGACGAGGTATTGCTGGCTTGTCATTTGAAGAAATAAATTACTTTAGTATTTTCCAATAACCTAACCTTAATCAACGGTGTGCCTGTGCCAGAGTATATTTTTAAACAAAACATGTCATTGTAGAGAGGTTAATAAGAAACAGATCTGACACCAGCACAAAGTCGATCTTCAATGGCAAGAAAACAGTGATTTCTAGAATTATAAACAAAAGCGTTGAGATAAAACCTTCGCCCATGGTATCCATGCATGAGTTCAGAACGTCTATAGAAAATACTATTAAAGAAAACAAAAACTGATACAATGAAAAACATGAAGATGATTGGCATGTAAAATGGAAAGGAGGTTAGCTTTAATTTACATAATCAATTAAGTGTATGTAAAGATCGATGTTTGGACTAGTCACGTAATTTATACAGTAATTTGATATATAACAACATATCGCGGCCACTTGAACAAGAATGATAGTAACAGTGAAACAACATAAAATGATTTGCCTAGTATCAGCGTTTCAAGAAAAACTCATACAATTAATGTAGGCACTTGGTGTTACATTTTAGTGAAAAAGGAAAACAATTATTTACACAAGCCAAGCAAAAATGTTACGATAAATTAATAGAGTTTCATTGTATTCACACAGCCTACAAAAATGTTTGTAAACATTGTACACCGGCAATACGAAATCAAGTAGCTTATGTAAGTAAACCAAGCATTGGCTATACACAAACATTACGTAAGCAAGTACCATATGTAAGTAAACCAAGCATTGGTTGTGCACCAACAGTACGTAATCAAGTAGCTGTTGTACATCAAACAGTACGTAGTGACGTAGCATGGCACTCATTAGTTGTACACCAACAGTACGTAATCAAGTAGCGGTTGTTCATCAAACAGTACGTAAAGAAGTAGCATTGCACTCACTAGTGGTACACCAACAGTGCATAATCAAAAAGCGGTTGTACATCAACAGAACGTAATGAAGTAGCATATGTAAGTAAACCAACATTGATTGTACTCTAATAATACGTAATCCAATTGCGGTTGTACATCTACAGTACGTAATAAAGCAGCATATGTAAGAAAATATGGCACTAGTTGTACACCCGTACGTAATCAAGTAACATATGTAAGTAAACATGGCACCATTGAAGTCAACAGTACGTAATCAAGTAGCATATGTAAGTAAACATGGCACTAGTTGTAAGCCATCAGTACGTTATCAAGTAGCATATGTAAGTAAACATGGCACTGGTTGTACACCCGTACTTAATCAAGTAGCATATGTAAGTAAACATAGCACTGGTTGTAAGCCATCAGTACGTAATCAAGTAGTATATGTAAGTAAACATGGAACTGGTTCTACACCCGTACGTATTCAAGTAGCATATGTAAATAAACATGGTACTAGTTGTACACCAGTACGTAATTAAGTAGCATATGTAAGTAAACATGGTACCAGTTGTAAGCCAACAGTACGTAATCGAGTAGCATATGTAAGTAAACGTAGCACTGGTTGTATATCATCGGTTCGTAATCAAGTAGTTTATGTAAGTAAACATGGCACTAGTTGTACACCCGTACGTAATCAAGTAACATATGTAAAAGTACATATGCTTATATGTTTAAATATCATAAGCTAGTGGTTGAGATTGATTTCAGTTCTTAGCTTTGTTGAAGCCAAAACGTATGTAAAGACGCTGGTCGTCATGCATTAACAGCAGGATACGGATGACTGCACACGTTGACAATAGAACAAACACGGGTAGACAGCCTACACTCACGTACGTAGAGTACACCTGTAGTAAACTGTACAAAAAAGATAAGCATTGTCAGTCGTACTGCTCGAAATGTAAATAGTATACACAGAAATAGCCTACACAAGGTATATATATTTATTTATATATATATAGTGTAAAAGTACGATATCTTAACTGCACAACAATGGGCATTGTCTGTTGTGTTGCTCGGAATGTAGTGTCAAATGTTAAAATGGGACAAGGTCGGCCTCCCCAATGATTCTGTGAACAACACGAATGTCGAGATCAACATTTAAGGAAGTGGCCATACTCATCACTATATCGTCATTTGACTCTTTAGGTGAGTCCTTGATTCCTGTGATAAATATACAATTACGCCTACTGTATTGTTCTGAAGCATCTGCTTCAGCCTCAAGATGCGATATCCTCGCATTAAGGGATTCATTCTCTGCTTTCAAGTATTTCATTTATTCCCTCAGGGCCTTAGCTACACCATCAACAATAGTGTTGACGATAGGTTCCAGTTTGCCCTCAAATGTCCCTTTCAAAATGTCTGCAATTTTTTAAATGTCTTGGTCACCGAGGACAATTTTATTAAATACTTCTATGGTGTCTTCCAAGTCTGATATGTCTGAGGCGGAGTCTAATTTATTTTTCTTAATGTCAACTTGTTCAATGGGAGACGATAGTTCCCTCTTTTTATTTGGATGATTAACAAAATTTAACACTATAACGCTATTAAGACCGCGGTGATCAGTGCAAAAATGCACTAACGGCAAAATTTTTTAGCGTACGTCGGTGGTCAGTGTCCACCCAGTGTCCACTCGCTATATCAGTGCTACACTACACTAACTGTGTGTAAACAAAACATACAAAAAGTTTAAAAGTTACTCAAATGCGCATTTCACAATTCCATTCACCGTAATTACCACCGAGTGATCATCACATACTTCAAACACTGTATTAGTCATAAAATCTTTATATTCTTCGAATTAGAACATATTAGAAGCCTTTTCCGTGTATCGATAACATTTACAAGCTAATATCGCCATTTGGTCACGTGATATCTTGACTGATCTTTTGTGTAGGTTTGATAACGTTTAACACTTGTGGGAAGTTTTAATCTAATACATGCACAGGTTACTTTAATATTCACTTGCATGCCATATTTAACCCGTTTTCTAAGTCCGAAAAAGGATATTATTCACCCCGAATCAAGCAAGAATTGAAAAACTTGATTCGCTAAGTAGGTGTGATGATGTGAAACGCTTGAGGAAAGTTTCAATCAAAAACATGCATTAGTTACTAAAAAAAAAATATAGAAAATTTCCAATTGCATTCAAACCGTAACCTGATTTTCTAAGTTCAAATAGGGCAATAACTCACCCCTTTATCGAGCAAGAGTTTGGTAACTTGGTCTGTTTAGTAGGTCTGACAATATACAACACTAGTGGAAAGTTTCAATAATACATACGTTGGTTACTAAGAAAATATCCACTTTCATGACCTTAATCGGATTGTCTCAGTCCAAAAAGGGACAAAGCTCAACCCTAAATCAAGCAAAAGTTGTGTAACGTGATGTATTTAGTAGGTTTGATGATTACAAACACTTTTGGAAAGTTTCAATCCATTACATGCATTGGTTACTTAGAAAGTATACACTCGCATGCAAACCATAACCCGATTTTTTTAGTCCAAAAAGGGCAAAGCTCAACCCTAAATCAAGCAACATTTGTGTAACGTGATGTTTTTAGTAGGTTTGATGATGTGAAACACTTTTGGAAAGTTTCAATCCATTATATGCATTGGTTACTTAGAAAGTATACACTCACATGCAAACCATAACCCGATTTTATAGTCCAAAAAGGGCCATAACTCATCCCTAAATCATGCAACAGTTGTTTAACCTTTTCTGCCTAGTAGGTTATATGATAAGGCACACATGTGTAAAGTTTCAATCCAATACTTAGAAAACAAGCTCTTGCAAGCAAACCTTAACATGATGTGTGTCACTGATATGAGTGGAATAGCTTTACTATTCTATGAATAATCGAGCTTAAAAATAGACTTGTCCCCCTTTTTGGGTACCCATTAAACTTAATGATTTAAACATTTTCATGAAGATTTAATCAAATCCTTCCCGTGGAAAAAATGATGGTGTAAAAAAACTTTAAAATGTGGCTATTTTACTAAAAAAGGGACACAACATTTCAATAAAATAAGAGTGTTTCCCCTTTTGTCTACCCATTACGCTTTAATATTGGTTTAAACATGTATGCAGTTCCAATCAAATACCAAATTTAAAAAAAAATTAAATGTGCGACTACAGACCGACAGGCGGTAGACAAAACTAAGTCATCTTAAGTGTCTACTTTGCTAAAGCTGGCGCCATGACAACAAATTATCAAACATTTAAAAACAAATTAATACATATTATAACATCTCTCAAAATTATATTTGAAATGAATGGGGTTTTACGGCAGACCAACACATAGGTTATTCGTTGCCAACAGCAAGGAAGATTCCAGGTTCACTCTACATGTACAAAACAACAAATTAACATGGATTAAAAAGAAACACACCAACAAATGAATATGCAGAATAAACCTAGAACCTTGATACCTGCAGAGATTCAGCAAATTCTATCGTATTGCTCAAATTGTCTCTCCATACACCATGCATGAGCCATAGTGATCTTTTCCTTGCTATCACTGATATGGCTCCCTATAACCACGCAGGGTTTAGTAATTTAACTACAGTAATGAACATGATAAAAAATGATAAAATTAACACGAAACCCAATCGGAGGATTCCTGCCCCTCTGCAGAGATCGACAGTGATTCTATTCTTAGCCGAAACCACACGGGTAAATGATTGAAATAAATTAAAAGCATCAACAAAGTGTGTGTATATTTTTAAGTACACAAATTATAATAAAGATTAGATGCAAAATTATGCTTTCTTAAACTAAAGTAAACTTAGTATAGATCTGATATGTATACAAGCTAAAGATGAATACTTTTTCAATGATTCATGGGCAATATCTCCATTGTTACTTACCCCTATGGTAACTAAAAACATATCCGAGATCTCATGATTAAAAGATGACTGTTATAAAATTTCGATAAAAAGTATCTGTACTGTCCCGTCTACACGAAAAAGTAAAAGGAAGGACACAGCATGTTCCTTTGCCCCAGTTGAGATAAAAAAGGTTTGTGGCACTTTTCGAATGAAAATATTAGACTTAATTTTACTTGAATTCACTAAAACATTTCTTCCCTCCAACTTCGTTTATGCTACATAACATCTCGCTATGATCGGCATATGCATTAAGGTACACTAGAAATGTATAATATCCAAATACATGGTCTATGTCTGAAGTCTTAAGTTTGGGTGTATCAATAAATAAAACAAATATGTAGGTATTAGATTTAGTTCCCAGTGAATTGAATTAATTCACACTATTGATAAATTCAAAACTATTGCAAGCCAAAAATATCCATTCAAAATAGCATAATCAGAACGATTGATTATGACGTCATACGTTGGTATTGCCATATCTGCACTCGGTATTGACAAATTTAGTCTATTGATGCACGTGTTGGCAGTAGGCAAGACAGACGTACTCTTCACAAACTGAATTGATGAATTCATTTGAAATCCTAACACATGCTCTTCTTCTGCACCAGTTGTGAATTTAAGGACTTTGTTGAGAGTTACATCTCCATGTCGACCACCTGAAGAAAGAAAAGTTTTAATATTATTTTTTCAAGAGCCCCATGAGGTCATTAGTTCACCTAGTTGTTGAGGCCAGACTATATGATTACATAAACCCATTATAGTTTCTTAGGCCCTTCTTTGTTGTTTTCCAAATTACAGTTCTTTATTAATTTATTTACAAAGAATGAATTAGTTTTTACTTCAAGGTACCAGGCCATGAGCTACTCTACTGGCTTAAAGCCCCAACATCCGATCAGATTATCGGATGCAAATTAGGTACTCAACAGAGCATGTTTCATGTAGTGGGAGTGTATACTATGGTCTTTAAATAGAACAGTAAAATACAGACAACGAAACAATTCAGAATGTTTACATTGTGACTGATACAGGAATGTGACCCTAGGGTCAGTATTACATATCACTTTTGCATAATAGGAGACTAGATGTTTTTTATTAATCATCATTATCTGGTAATTACTGTTTATCAACTGATAAATGATAAAGTTGATTGATATCAAAGTATGTACTTATGTTCATTAGTATGTGTCTTCATAGATATAAATATTAAGAATGTGAATATGTGCTGAGCATTTTTTGTCAATTTTAGTGACGGAAATCAGAACTTGCAATTGAGGCTTTCCTTAATATTCATACTGTGATGTTATCGAAACAAAACTACAATAATAATCAAGACTTTGTTTGATATTAAACTTGAATGTTGATGTGATTAAAAACAAAAATCAAAATGTGTTTTTTAACACAAAACCTCAAATCATTATTTGGATACAAAGTAGAAAATGATCTTATAGAGAATGTGCTAATGAAAACTGTGATTAATTAATGTTTTTGTTTTAGCATACAGTGTGTATTAACTGTAAATGAGAATATGAACAATGTGAAGACTGCGCACTTCAAAAACGAAAACAAATAATAAAATTAATTGTCAAACAGTGTAATACACGGAAGGAGATAAAACACTTCGCTAAAACAGAAATTATGATGAATAATTCAGTTGTAAATGAGAATTAAAAGAAAACTGAAAAAAAAAGTCCTAAACTTTCAAAAGCTTCCATTTGTCAATAACCACATATATATTATATATTCATGATATTCCTAGTGAAACACTATATATAGTTTAAATTTTAAACTATATCAGTTCTATTTGATGTGATATAATACACATGTAATATGGTTCATTCACGTGACATCATAAGTTGGACCATTTTTTTAAAATAGAGGAAAAATTAAATTCTTCTATTAAATATGGTGATATATACATGCACTTTTTTGTTTGCATTTAACTTCTATATCTTAAATATAGCCATGTGACATGCAGCATGCCAGTTTGTTTACAAACATTGGTCACGTGACACATCTTGACTAGTTCGCTCCTCCCCCAACATTCAAATTTCTCTTCTAACTGATTGTCTGTTGAAAACATTCCATAATACATTATGGCAGGTTTTATACTGAAAATTTCGGGAACTGTGAGTAATATAAAGATCATGTTGCATGAAAAATTTCAAATTTTTAATTCATGACTTAATTTTAAATTTGAAAGTTACTTTCCAAGATCTGAATGTGTTTTGAAAAAATATGGAAAACACCCCCACCGCCTACCCAAGGTGGGTCTTTAAATGTTTATATATTGCCTGTGTAAAGCAACTGTTGAATAAAAAATTACTGAAAGTAATTTTGTATTATATTATTGAGAAACCCTGTAAATCATAGGACCCAAATACAACCGTTTACGGGTAACTGAACTACTAGATTTGAAACCTATTAAATTCTAGCATCTCGCCTGAATGGAAAACACTACTACTACTTTTAAACTAGACAATCACTCAATGAACCACCTGTCTGTACCAAGCAAGTTAACATTTGTCGAGAACTTTTGGAGTAGTCTGAACAAGAAAGTTGGACTTGCAGATCACGAAGGGCATTCAGTCAAATTTTTAACTTTATCTTAATAAATGCAGTTCAATAAATGATAATCCCTTACTAGCTGCTTCTCTCAAGTATTTGACAAACTTTGAATACACTTTTGTTTTCTTCAATCTGTTATTCGCGTCGTCTGGAATGAACAAAGGTTTAAGAAGGTTCGTTGCCATCTTTAATGTCAGTTGTTTTGGATTTCCAGGTGTGAACTGAAACAACATCAATAAATTAAAAAAACAAGAGACTGGAGACCGGATAAGCTGTATGGTGCTGATGATTGTAAAGGAGTGACCTTTGACCTTACCTATACGACTTTTACAAACTTGATAAAGGTCAATAATTCACGGATACTGCATATGAAGTTTTGTGAACCTTTGTAGTCTGTTTTTATTAGCCACAATGCCCCAAAAGAAACGAAAATCGATTAATTAATACCAAAAATGACTTTGTTGCGATGTTGGTCATGAAAGTTTACATAGTATATCTAGATTCACAAAGTAAGTACGAGAATATGATTAATTTATTTTAGAAATCTACTGATAGGTTATAAAAAAACCTGTTATGAGAGGCGCAAAAGACGTTCGGGTTATCTAAATTTATAAAATCATGGAGTAGATCTATACAAACCAGATCTCGTGTAAGTGCTATCAGATGATGCTTTCAGCAATCCTTCACGAAACCAGACTCTGTCCCCTATCGTATTTACGCCAAGGCTCGCCAACTCTGTGTCCGTCAGGCTTTTACAAATCGAGTAAGTTAGGAGTTCCTGTCGTAGAAAATTTTGCCTGTAGGCATTTAGTACTTAAGTTTCATATAAGTTGAACATTTCCTCGCCTTCCTCCATTTTGGAAATAAGCCGGTGTTTTTTGTAAACCCACCCGTTTAAATCGTTCACATGAGGATAAGTCGTATCATAAAGTATCTACAGCATATAATAATAACTGAATTGTCTACAAGCAATAATGTAAATGTTTGACTACATAACATAATGAAGAAAGTACATAATATAATGATAAAAGCACACCATATAATGACAAATCTACATCACATAATGACAAGTCTACATAATATAATGACAAGTCTACATAATATAATGGTGAATGTACATGATATAATGTAACATCTACATGATGTTATGATAAAAGCTCAAAAAATAATGAAAAATCTACATAATATAATAATTAATGTACATCATATAATGACACATCTACATAATATAAAGATAAAATTTCATAACATAATAAAGAATGCACAGCATATAATGATTAAAGCACATAATATAATGAAAAAAGTACATCATATAATGACACATGTGCATAATATAATGGTTAATGTACATAATATAACATGGAATGTACATCATATAATGTTGAATGTACATAATAATATGAAAAAAACACATCATATAATGACACATCTAAATGATATAATGGTCAATGTACATAATATAATAAAGAATGTACATCATATAATGACAAATCTACATCATACAATGACATGTCTACATAATATAATGGTTGATGTACATCATATAATGTTATATCTACATAATATAATAATAAAAGCACATAATGTAATGACAAATCTACATAATATAATAAAAATGTACATTATATACTGATAAATGTACATAATATAATGACAAATCTATAGCATATTATTACAAATCTACATAATATAATAAAGAAAGTACATCATATAATGATATTTCTACCTAATATAATGACAAATCTACACAATATTAAAATAAATACATCGTATAATATGTAATGCACATCGTATAAAGATAGGTCTACATAATATAATGAAGAAAGCACATTATATAAAGGAAAATGTACGTCATATGCCAAAATTGAAGCGCAGAAGACAGTACCGGTTTTCCATAAATAACGATACATAATATTAGTGAAGCCATAGCCTTTCTAATCTTGTTAACGTACCCCTTATCTAACAGTCTTAATCCGCATACTACCACTGCAGTATTCATTTGTGTACTTCCGAACACTGGCGGAGGTACAGTCGGAAAGTAACCGAGTTATCACGGAATTGCAAAAATGAAAACAAAATTTAAAAGCTCGGCCCGCTCGTCTAAGAAATACACATTTCGATCGTAGTTATTTATTTTCTCGCTTTTTAAAAACAGTCACTAAGGGGTCTAAGCAATGCTTTAAACATATTAATTAAAATTATTTTTGTTATTATCAAAAAGTGTGTATTTCGAAAGTTTAGTTAGGCTTAAAACATTTATTAAATAATAAGAACTAAACAGTTAGTATATTTCGGCACTATAATCTAGTAAAAATCACAACCAACGAATCTCAAATATTTGCAGTGACTAGCTACTTTGTAAGAACGACCATCACAGATAGTTAATTGGAATTATTGTGGGCTGGTTACAAACTAAAATCAAATAAAGGAAATTCTATGGTATATAAAGAAGAACATCCATAGTTGAGCCAGTTTACTGACCCCCATCTATAGTAAATGAAATAATCATTATAGGTGTGTGCTTACTCTGCAATCAACACAGTTTAAATGTTAATCAAAGAATATTTAAAAAAGAACACACGATAAAAGAATCAAATGGACGAAAGAACTCAAGTTTTAGACAGAGTCTGACGCTTGTCGCATATTGACGTGGATGTCAAGGTGGAATTTCATTTATCCTTTGATGGAAACTTCCTGTTGCAAACGCTGCAAACAAAATTCCAGCGTATGGCCTTTATTGGAGTATGCATATTTAAAACAGTTTAAATTGCTGAAGGTTTTCCTACATTTCGTACGTTAGATTGTCTTGTCATGTCAGCTCGATGTTTATGACATAATATACCAAGATGAATCGACTTGTTAATAAAATATTTTCCACAACACATGTACGACGCCGTGCTTGTGTCGTAGCTCTTGTTGCCCCACACTGCTCCTTTTTGCAAAAACCTTTCCACAATCGCGACAAATCAAGAATATTATAGATGTAATCTGAAATAAAAATGTATATATACACCGTAACATCAAACCATTCACGACTGTGAACCCAATATAAAGTGTGTGGTGCGTTTAATGTATCGAAAGCGATGAGATAATTATTACACATCACCTAAACTCTCCCCGATATCATTGAACTAGGAAACCACGATTGCGTATGCCCCAATTAATTAATTGCACGAAAGCCGCAAACCGATCATATGAAAATATATGGATCACTATTTTAATATGATTTTAATAAATTCATTTAACAAATAACGATAGGTAGCGTCTCCTCCGTATTGATAACTACAATATATTTGTGACGAAACTGCGAAATTTGGAGATTGAGCAATAGTTTTATTATGTAATGATTTTTGCACAACATATAAGGATATATAGCTATATCTGTATTTTTCCGGGGTAAGATTATAAGAATCAATCTTACATGGGTTTGAGGCAAGTTCCCGCGAAAACAATTATCCCAAGGGACAGAATTTTCCATAAGACCGAAATGGCCATAAATGATTATTTTTGTTGCATATCAAACATATTAAGTTTTTATCTAAACTTATTTTATCATTATATTTTTTACTAAAGTCGCTTTTAAGACGTTTAATTATATGATTTACGTAATATGTTTTATTCGTTACGTCATAAATGGGTCTTAACGTCATAGCGCGAGAATTTTATCTCGGCTTTGGGGTGAGGTGTGATAAAAATATTTAAAATGCAGATATGCTTGTCCTGTGTGCAAGAAATTTCTATCTCACCCTAGGGCAGAGATCTAATTCTCGTGCTATGATGTAACGTAAATAATATATAACGTTAACCATACACTTGTTAATCTTAAAATAGACCGTTGTAAAACCATAATGGTAGATTCTAAATAAAATTAAAATGATTATGGAATGTTTCGTATGCAAAAAAAAAAAAAAAAAGAATAAGTCATGGATTTGAAGTTCCGGATAGATCGAAGTTCTCGCCAAAACAGCTATCCATCGGGACGGAATTTTCTATCGGAACCCATGTAAGATCCGTATATATTTGTATCATGTTTTCGTATTAAACAAAACTTTTCATCCAGTTTATAAAGATGTGGTCGAGACATACCTATGCAATTAATTGAATTTGCTGTAAGACGGCAGATGTTTAAACACCGCGAAAATAAATATATCATTTTAAAAAAAAAAAACAAGAAGTATTACTTCAAATACAGTAGGTCAATTATATGTTTATAAGTCAACTGACAGAACACGCGACAGCAATTGGCGCTATCAATTTAATTTGCTTTGTTAAGAGCTCAGGTATATAAAACACGTTCAAATTGACACTTTTCTGAAAAGGTCAAAACTATTGATATTTGTAACTGTGTCGGTCGCAATGTTTATTGAGTATTATTTAAATGATAGGCATGGTTGTTTTATATAAATAAAATAAGAAGTGTTCAAAGTAGCATGCTTATTTGTAGATTTTATATGCTATAACCTGGCTGAATTCAGTCATTTACATTACATATGGTTTAGATTTAAATGAATATATTTGCCGGATAATTAATTGAAATTGTATCATTTAAAAGTGAAATGGGCATTACCAAATAAAAGTTAATCCTGATGCACTGATTGGCTCAATTCAGTCAAATTTTAGTTTAGTTAACACGGTTTGCAAATGCTGCATATAAAATCGATCTTTGCCATTCCAGCTCTTCACTGGCTGAATTCAGCCACACGTTATATTTAGAAGTCAATTTGCAAATACTGCTATTGAAGGAAACGATTTTGCTTGCTGGCTGAATTCAGTCAGTATTAGGCATCTCACAATACAACATGAAAACAACGGAAAGTCTTTTATATATTTCATATCGTTCTTCTGTCAAATATGCTTGGCAGAATTCAGTCAATAGGATCAAATTTATATATCAGATACATTTGTGAACTCTTCAATTTGATTTTTTTCTCAAGCTGATTCAATAGATGCACAAGGGACGGAATGCAACAAAAATGTTCTTCGACCTTTTAATATATAAAATAAAATATGAACAAATACTATACTAGAACAAAATTAGTAATCTTTTAGTTGTTTTTTTTTCGCCAGTTTTATAAGGAAACTTTCCCTGCAATATGATAATATAAATCATACAAAATCCAGAATCGCCAAATGCACGGTGCATGGATTAAATATAGCTGTTTGATTTGAATGAATATAAAATAGCGTCTTATGAATAGAACAATATTGAAATAAGCATTTTGGTTTCAAATGATATCAACAGATTATATGAATTGACTTGGAGGTTTTTATTTTGATACTATCTATCTGTCTGCTAAACTATACTACTAATGTCATAATGACCAGGGTTAATAGTTCGATGGAGATGAATGCAAATATAATTATTTTAATATATTTGATTTATGTTCATAGTCTCAGTTTATATTTTATACACTATAATTAACTTTAAACTAGAAAAAAGAAAAAAAAGAAGATATTTACAACGACATACGTACACTTGATTGGACTCAAATAGATTTTGGCAAAACCACAATAATGTCGAATTTTCCTCGTTTGTTAATCCGTCTTGCAATGAAACACATATTGCAAAGATTTTTGTTTCATGTGTCATACATGTACGACATATATGTACAATGTATAAATAAAGTATAACAAAACTTTTTTTTCTCTCCATATATGTATGGGGAAAGAAAGTAAAATGGAAACAACAGATACAAAATGTTTCTTTTGTCTTATTCTTTAATGTGATACATATCTAAATTATGTGATTAAAAATATACAATAACTCAAGAAATATTGTTTTAGAGAAATCAACACATAAGAAAAAAGGAGGGAAAAAAGAGAAAAAAAACAGTGTTTTTTTTAAATGATAAATGAAATGAAAACATGTTTTACTCTATAACAACTTAAAAATATATGTTTATTTTATATAACATCCCAGCCCTCATACATCTATAAAAGGGTTAATAAACGAATCACCATATTGATGGTTGAAATTTAAAAAAATACAAAAACATTGGATGATTGATTCAGTCTGCTTGGCAATATAAAATAATACATGTATATAATAGCATATTTAAAGAAAGAAAGTTTTCTTCAATGAATAATTTACGACATAAACAATGTAACATATATTTATTTATTTCGTACTATAGTTAGAAGACATGTAATGCATTACATTAAGATATATTATTTATACTATTGTTTATAACAACATAAAACATAGTTTTAATCAGATTCAAACAGTTCCTTGTCTATCAATAAAATTACAAACGTTTATAGCCAGGCCATTAGAACAAAATAACTGCAGATGCGAAGAGGGATAAGTATTCATTACGAACTATGTTAAGTGCTGCTTGTGTATATAAAACATGATTAATTATAACATTGCTTAAATAGTATCCACGACTGATTTTAACATTGAGTTGGGTACATCACACGAAACTCTGAATATTAAAAGTCATATGTATATTGAAAGGGACTTGTTCAATAGTAGATAGTCGAGACGGGATAGCCAACGTATACTTCTCTTTGTAAAATCATTTAATCGAGTCATATTCTATTTAATCTGAATGTTTGTTCTTTTGGCATAACTTTTTTATTAGAATAATTAAATGATGCCAATATATTATGGTACTTTGCACTTTCCGCCTTTTGGTGTCATTATACCACCACCAATCAACATATCCCCCTCTCTAATGAAAACACAATTAAAATTAATCATCTTCTTTGTAGTCTTAGTTACTTCTCCTATCCACTTATCATCGTCTGTCTCTGTAAGAGTATGCACTAATATCCACTCGCCCATATCGACAAAAGATTGATATTCTTTCAAAGTAAACTCTGAAAAAAGTAAAGTGAATGTTAGGTTTACAGTTTTATAACTGCATACACCAGTTGAAAGTTAAGTATTGTATAACTGTTTCTATATTATACAAAGCTCAAGTGAGTCATTCAGATCGCATTGTGTCTGTCTGTTAACATTGTTTATGTTCACTCTAGCCCTTGCATTTTAAACTTACATAATAATTATAATTACAGTATCCAGTTAAATGTTTTGAACTGGCTAAATCGCATAATTTATAACAGAGTTATATATAGCCATTGAATTGTTTAAAAGTATATAAATATATATAAATATAATATCTCAGGAAAAAAACTTAAACTGGCCAAATATGATAAATAATGTTTTGGTTATTAATCATAAAAAATCAAATGTTATCACCAACACTTGAACATGTTCCATTTCCATTGTAGTTGTATTACCATACGACCTCGGACAAGGTTTAAACAAGTCAGTTCGAGAGATATGTTTGTGTTGTGGCTCTTGATCACCAAATTTTGCTTTATTTGCTTTTGATTTGCTTTTGTGTGCAGCAAACTTATACATTATTTCATGATACTATGGAGAAGGTCTTTTACTGTTCAAATAGCACGATAAATGGCCGTGTTATGGCATTTCAATCGTCCTTACTTTTTACTATTTGAATTTTGTGAAATATATTTAAATGAATTTATATATCTACAATGTAATCTTGTTAATGTCTTAAGTAGTATCATCCTTCTTAGTATGAATTTATTATACTGCGCTAGAGGTTGGTGATTTATACTCATTGTGGCCTTCTTGCAATGATATATTATCTAACTGGGAGGGTAGTCATACTTATGGTGCTGTATTTACATGTAGTCGCTAAGGTATAATATGAATATCAAGTTCTATTTATGTTGTATTAAGATACGTTTTACTTCAAAGTACTTTCCTGTTTACACTGATAAAATTTATTCTTTATTCTCATTAATTTCGTATTACGTAAGAAGTATGTTTATACTGACTGGTTTCTTCACACAGTTGCGAAATTTCTTCTGTTGCATACTTTTTATTGGGAACTATAAGTAAATTATATATAGTGAAAATACTATCTATAAAAATACATGTATCATATAGTAGATATTTAATGAAATTTAAATTTTATTGATTTCATATAATTGGTAAAAGTTTTCAAAAATTAAATAAAATAGTTCCCACAATTTACTGGCTATGCTTATAGTAATGTTGGACAACTACATATATTAGGTGTTAAATATGTTAAAATAATGTTTTTATAATATAACTTACTGTTTTTACCCCCATAATGGTATACATCCGTGTCAGATCATTGTTTGATATCGCAAAAGGCTGGTTTTCGTTGGTAGGCTCTATCAATATCCTTCTAAATAGGCGCACCTTTTGAAAATCAGTCATGACATAAACATTGTTATTGTGCATATTGTTGTTTACGCCCAGCATTAATGCAAATAGTCTATAACATTATCTGCCATATTGTTGCTCAAGTAGTTTAACTTTCTCTTATTCTGTGGAAACTATTTATGCACTGACTCATTGGATATGCTTACCTTTATTTCACCGTTTTATTATATAATATGTTTGAAGAACTCATTGGCTACCTAACATTTACTCCCTCCCATCACTGAATGCTTGACAATCCTATTTGCTATCAGCACTGTTAATTTACATTGACTGGATTGAGTATCATTTACCTCAGTTACATGTATGCTATCAATCATGAGTATAATATTTGAACTTTTGTTCATTAACACTGCTGTTTCGAACAAATACACCAAAATACACAACAGTTTTAACACAATACTGTTAAACGGAAGTGTATCAGGATTTTTCAAAATGTTAAATTGACAAAACAAAAAAACGTTTATTCAATTTGCCTAAATGATTTTACTAATCCTTATTGCCATAGTGATATTGATATAAATAGGCCAAAGACAAAGGATATCCTTATTAGGCCTATGCGCTCAGTTTCTGGCCTAAAATTGCAAAGGTTGTTACACCTGTTAACCTGATTACCTGATTTAATTTTTCATTAAATTGGTTACATTGTTTAAAAAAGAATGACATTTTTTCATAGTATAAGCAACATTATAGTCAGATGATTACGATACTGACATAGATGTTTTATCGAAGACCACCAACGTAAATATGAATAGAAAACCATCTGTGTTTAAAAATAATTGGGAAACAGCGTTTACGTATCGCCGAAATAACAATTCACTCACAGAGAGTAACCAAAGTGTAAGTGGTACTTTCCATAGATGATAATTTGTCTGTTAAAACTGATATAGTACATGCTCATTTAAGCTCAATTGCTCAGTCCAGTTTTATTGAGGATCCAATAAAAGAAATTGATTTTTGTTCAAAGTTTATTTCAATTTGGGAAACACTGGGTATTTACAGAGCAAAATCTTGAATTGTAAAGTATCATTGGTTATTCATCTGACAGTGTTCTGCCTAAAATTCATTAAAAGGCAAGATGAGTTTTATGAGGGTCTATTGATTACATATTAGTTGATGAACCTCTGTTCTGTTAAAGCGTATCAAAATATAACAGAACCAAATTGCTACCTCAAAACCAGCCAGTATTACCAGATATATTAATAAGATGGTGATTATAACCATCATATCACTATACTCATTATTACGGGCCATCTATGAACTCATATTTATTTAAAAAGGGTTAAAAGAGCATAACCTTATTTTAAAAAACGCGGATCCGTTAAAAACGCATTGTGTTAGATCATGTCTGCAATATCAGAAATGTAAACAAACGAGACATAATTCAAAATTAAGTACATGTATAAATGGCTATAGAACCCCAACATCATCTTTTCAGGGTGGGCAAGAAGACTTGTATGGGCCATTACCTATTACACAATGAAAGTATAGCTACATATTGATAATGGTAGATATATATAGTAAATACTTAGTAACAGCTCCGTTAGCAAAAAAGGATACGTTATCAGTTGCTTCAGGGTTCAATCAAATAATTACAAAAGATGGTGTTGGTGATACTTTAATTTCAGCTATAGGGACATAATTGCATTTGTCGTTTGTGTTATTAACCAGTTCGTGCATTCTAACACATATTTTTATTTATTCAAAGTGTCCTTTGAGTTCACAAAAGCTCACTAATTTTTTATTAATTCTGTTAAATATACACATTATATAATTATGTTCGCAAACATAGTGAAAAATAATTTGGACTGAATTAAAAAGCTGTAATACCAGCTGTTAATAAGCCTGATGATATGTGTGATGTGACGTGTATATATACAAGGAATGTTTATGGGTATAATATAAAATAGTGCGATTCTCAACTTAGTGGTATAAAGTATTTTCTTAAAACCTCACCTGGGATCACCATTGAAATAGGCCCTAGGTATTTGATATTGATTGAAACCATTGGTTTTATGTGTCCCAGATTTGAAGAAGACAATTAAAAATGCATTTTACATAGATATGATTTAAGTACATGTAAGTACTTTAACAATGTAAATATATTAAGTACAATACATGTAGTCTAATGTACCTAATATTAAATTATGTTTTGTGTAGTTTTGTCTTCCACTAAATGACAAAACACAAATTGGGCCCTTAATAATTTATTCATTATTTCGATTTCAAACATCGCCTAGTGCTTTATTTTTTAAATAAAAAAGAATGATTTGCTGGAACTTTAAATAATATCTTTTCTACTATGAACCTTTATAATATATTTTCAACTTTTAAGTTAATATATTTGAACAATTTGTATCAATATCACTTTATAATTATGTTGATGGAAACGATTCGACCAATATACGGACATGAACAAAGCAATAAGAACCACCAATCTGTTTATTAGCAACAATTTATCAGCAATGGAACGTGTGTAGTGTAGTGTATCTCTCTGGAGCAGAGAGTACTGACCCTCTTCAGTCAACATTACTATTTAATGAACAGGTTGTGTAGTTCATGTTTGCAAACTGCAATGTGAAGTATACCGTTCATTGGTATAAAATGTATTAAATAGAATTAACATGTGTTACCACTTTTGATAATGATATAATTGATTATGCTATTTTTATAATAAAATATACGTTTTTTGGAAACAAGTTCATTTTTAATGAGTAGTGATGACACAAGTAACTGAGAGCCAGGAATATGTACACAAAGAGAGTTCACCAGGAAACATACGTCTAAATGGTATGTATGCAGTTATCAATTTTTACATATTCAATTAACATTTTATATATTTATTCTTGAAAATTTAAATGTTCAAAATGAACAAAACTGCGAAGGTTATTTCTTAAAAGTATGTTCTTTAAATTTAAACTCTATATATGCAGATTAAAAGCTCACAATGGTTTAATTGATTTGAAACATTCTAATGTTTTTTTCCAATAGCGAATTTAAAAAAACTATATATACATGTATATTTAAATACCTTTTAAATACATGAACTCATAATATGATAAATTATTTTTAATATTTAAAGCAATCTTGATATTCTTTATTGTATATTGTCAATATATCCTCAACAGGAGTCAATGTACACTTCAACTTTGAAAACGTCAATGAAATATTGTAGGTATTCGATCACGCATTTTAACTTCAGTTTCCTGAAAAGATGTTGCAGTTGATGTTGAAAAAATGGAAGGTGTCTTCAAGAAGAGTGTTGTTACAAACGAGGTATTCATGAAGTGTTAACTGTAGATATTGTATTGAGATGGCGACAGAAATATCATTTACTGGCCCAAGGATGTTTGAAAATGTTGAAGCTACTTTTCAGAGACACATGGAATAGTAGAAATCATATCATCGAAGGAAAGCTTGTTTGCAGGTAAGTCATCATTTGATATCGCAATATTTTGAATATGTATCTATACATATGTGCAGATGAACACACAACTTTTATTGGGGCAGTCTTGATGATTGCAATATATCTTTGAGATTAAAATTTATATCCTTTCAATGTAGATATATGATTTCATTGTTTGCAGTGGTTACATACATGTTACCATAGGTGTGAATTTCTCTTATTTTCGGCTTGACAATTCTAGGAAAAGGAGAGTTTCTGTACTCACCCGGCATCGGCGTTGGTGTCTGCTTCCCATCTTTGTTTTAAAAAGTTTTTAAAATTGTTCATAAATGTGTAGGGCTTGAAGTTATTTGCATATAACTTTGCATAACTGTGCATGCTTAAGCTCTGAGGCAGTATATTATTTTTAATTGGTTTTAACGCCGTTTTTCAACATATTTCAGTTTATATATGGCATATCTAGTTTTACTGGTGGAAGAAGACCTCAGACTGAGTAGAACCACTTTCCGCACGTAACTGGCAATATTTCTCAAATAAAAGTTTTGGTGTGAGCAGGACTTGAACTTTAGTAACGACCCTAGCAGTGAGAGGTAAGTGATCTTTAGACAGAGCCTTAAACCACACGGCCACGGAGGACCCTAGTATGTAACATATCATGCTACTAAATTCTAGGTCAATGTCGTAATTGAGTGCAAAAATGTCACATGTATTGTCTGGTTAAAGTTGTGTGTGCAAGTTTACCAACCACTCAATATATTTGATTGAAACTTCACACAATACTTCCCAGTAATCGCACCTACTACAGTAACTTTGGCAAATAACTCTTGCTTGAATATACTCCCTCACTCTTGTTTGACTTTAAAGTTCTGCGTGCAAATACCATCAATTCCATATCTCATAAACCACTCAATGTATTTTACGTAACTTTAAGTAAAGTTTTGCAGTATAAATCCAACTAAATTAGTGAACAAGGGTAACTCTTGCTATTTTTTTTCTAAATCATGGCCCTTATTTTACTTAGAATATTTGGTCAAAATATATCTCTCAGAAGTCACTGCATGTATTTGACTGAATACAAGGTTTGAGCTACGCAATTCCATAAATAAGTCTTTTTATCTGGATTAGCCATCAGTATCTGAGTTTGTTCTTTTGTCACAATATAATTCGAATAGCCTTTTTTTTCGACTATTCGGAGAATAAAGAAAGCTATACTACTCACTCGCACATCAGCGTCACACCTTGCTTAAAGTTATGCATGCAAGTCCCTATCTCAATAACCATTGCATGTATTGACTTGAACTTTTACACAAGACTTCCCAGTCATAAACCTACTCCAATAATTAAGTTAGATAACTCTTGAATGGTTATAATGCAAAAGTATTGCCTTTGTTTGGACTTTATGATTAAAGTTTTGCATGCAAATACCATCAAGTCCATATCACAACAAACATTCACTGTATTTAATTGAAACTCAACAGTCTTTTCATGTATTGGATGGATTGAAATTTCATTCACAGTATTGCAGTTATAAGCTCTACTCAATTTAGTAAGTTAGATAACTCGTGTAAGCTTGGAGTTGTCACCAGTCTCAATCTTTAGTGACAAATATACGAATTGTTGAGCGCGCTGTCCCTCCGACAGCTTTAGTTTAAATTTTGTTTAATATCAAATCAAATATCTTTCTATACCAATTTTTATTGATTTTTTTATGCTTTGATTTAAAATTTCAAGTATGTTGCCTACCAAGAGCCGGCTGACCCTTGCCACACCTATCCTACCCATTTTTTTTAGTTTGTTTTGCATTAAATATGAAATACTCTGTCTGATTGTAACTTTGGTACCTACCAAAGAGCCTCAGCCCTATTTTTATTGAATTAAGATACTTGGCTCTGTTTAAACCTTGTCTGAGCTTTCTACCCTATTTTCTGCCCCATCATATTTGATTTTCAATTTGGTTTTTTCTATTATATTAGATTAACTGCCCCGTTTTAATTTTGCTTATGTTCCCTTCCTCACCTCAATCCCACATACATGTTAGTACTATAGTGATGATTGTTTTATATGTTACATACCGGTACTACTGATATTAAATATTGTTTTATGGCTACACTAGACAGCTCTTGTATTCAATGTGATCAAAACTACAACGTATTAAACAAAATGATAATATGTAGAAATTGATTATACGTATAAATGGGTACATAATAGACAATACAGTGACTACTTGATGAATAATAAATACTATTAACTTTATGACTAAAACACGGAAGTGTCATGAAGGTGTCTGAAAAAAAACATACAAAAGAACAAAGAAAATGTATATTGATGGGGTACATGTGTAAGACTGAGAACGGACATCAACAAAAGACAAAAAGGTATCACTTTTCATTTTAAACATTAACATAAAACAAAGAGTAATTGCAGTTTGATATAATAATCATAGCAATTTTAACAAGAAAGAAATGTTAATACCCCGTTGTAAATTCATACAAAATTAACAAAAAAGGTAGTCATGACTAAGTTGTGATATCTCATTTAAAATTGCCGGGCCCGATTAGCTAAGTCGGTTACGCGTCTGACTATCAATCCAGGGGCCGTGAGTCCGAATCCCCCGCCCAGCAACAGTCTCCGTGATGATATATATACGACATTGTGTCTCATTTTCATTCGTCTCTCACCACTGATTCAAGTGGGAAAGTTATCAGTTACTTGCGGAGATGGGGTGTGCTCGAGTACTGGTTAATTCCAGGAAACAGTGGTTAGGTAAACTGATCGTCTGTTAGCCCTCGATGGCATAAAAATGACGCTAATTATGCAACCAACCATTCAAAGTTAGACACACATATTACATATACATATTTAAAGCACGCCCAACGGGTTAACGCTCTTCAGTGGCAGGTGAAATGTTGGACAGGAAAAATCAAAATGTCAATTTAATGATCATGCAATTGTGAAACTACATACTAGTAACCAATCAGAAAAAGTATGCCTGTCGATGGTGCACATATTCTAAACAGTCTTTAATCCCCCTCCCGTAAATACAAATAATGGGACTACCACCAGAAGAACTCCATCAAATATATTGTCGGCAGAATCATTTGTATAGAGTTCCGTAAACCAGGTGTAAAGGCAAAATGAATTACGATAAGTTCATTCAGTGGGCACATTACAGACAGGTTGCCGTCTGGCACTAAAGACACAAACTAGTGAAATCTATAATAATAATTAATCTTAACAACATGCAGTAGGATTAAATTAGCCTGCTGGTTTCAAAGACCAAAGGCTGTCAAGAGTTAATGTGTGGTTATGTCGTAAGTTACATGTTAAACGCATTAAACGTATTATTTAACATTGAGTGATTTGATTACATAATAGTCAAAATATTACAATAATTTTGATCTTGCGTTGTCGAGACAGATATATAAATTATTGTTATCACTATTAGTTATTCCGGAACATAATTTATAATGATGTCAGCCAATAATATTTTTAAACTGTAGCAATAAAATTACGAGACATATATGATGTAATATATAAAGACTGAGAAGATTAATACTTTCATTTTCATAATAATATATACATTGTATTACCAACAATTACAACGGTTACCCGTAGCTATATAATGTTATGTGCAACTGTATATATGAAAAAATAAATAGGATATATAATTAAATTTATGCATAGGTTAGCATTAGTAAACGCGTGTAATATTTTATTTTTGTTGTTATTTCAGGTATATTCAGGAAAAAGATGTGGAAGCAAAGAAAGTATTATATCGACTTCTGTTGAAGCAAATTGTTTTAACTCTAAAACACAAGAAACGAAATAAATATGTTTTGTTAATACCAAAAATAAGAAGTTCAGGTTGTTCTCAAATGTGTCATCAAACTCAGTTCGACATTTAAAACTATATTGCAATTGAATGGTTCTTTTAAATATTTCAATTTATGTCACAAGTGTGGTGCTTTTTCCATGTACACGTGTTTCAATAATATGATATAGTTTTCATGGTATTATTAACCGGTTGTCAGATTTCAAATAATTTTGTCGAATGATCATCAGTATGAGACCCTCTACCCAAATAGCTAAAATCAACTTGATATGTTTAAAAACATGGCAGCCAGGGAACAAGGGTTATTTTCTTTATATATGTATGTGATATTTTTAACAGATGAGAACAATTTTTTCTCTTCCACTAATGATACAAATTCCAAGTAATGCAATAAGATTGATCCTCGGATAGTCGGTCATCTACTAACATGTTTTATTACAGCTCCTATATAACACCTAAAAAATGAAGGTGGCATGTAGCACGAAAATAAAGAACTAATTCAGCGTTCCTTTTTATTACACACATTTTATAAACTGTATATAATTTTAATTTGTAGACAAATATAACATATTTAAGTTACTGCAACTATTTCTTAAACGAACATGAATAATAGAAACTTCAAAAGAACTTGTTTAATGAAAACATGGTATTTTGTTGCGTTTAAACACATGATGTAGAAGTTGGCGTTTAAATAATGTTATATACTGAGAAATGAGTATATGTTCAGCAATATTGTTCAAAGTGAAAATGTACGATGGAATAAAATATTTTTTAAATAATTGAGTTCTAGCATTTTTCAGACGATGAAACTTATTTTATATTTAACAATCTCCAAACAAACTAGTATCAAAGACATGTTTTGATAAACAATATATCTTATTAAGTAATAGTGTTTACCTCACAGTGAAGCCCCTCATTTGCAATCATCATTGGATGCGCGTATCTAAACAATGTCCGCTATTTCATTTTCTTCTATTTTCCTTATGAATATGTGTGATTGCCATCTTGATATTTTATGTAAATAATTTGTTGTTGGGAAGGGCCACTTTTAATGTTGGATAACTTGCGGCAAAAAACCCTTTTGCTATTTCATGTTATGTAGTATGTTTATGCAGTAATGATAACCAATTATAGTCTACAGCATTCTTTCTCTAGACGTCGACAAAGGCACCTGATATAATTTTATTTATATATTTATTTACTCCAAGCAGTTATAATAAAACTTCCCTTTTTTTAAAATTTTGTTTTGTATTCAATCAAATACTCTGCCCCATTTCAGCCCCATTTCAACTTTGTGACCTACCCAAAGACCCTCACCCCTACTCCCCCTCTCCCCCCCCCCCCCCCCCCCCACCATTTTTTTGTATTAATTCAAATACTCTGTCCCATTTCAACTTTGTTACTTACTCATAGACCCTCAGACTCCTATCCGACCCCCCACCAATTCCCATCCCCTCCCATTTTTTTTCATTTTTGTATTGTATTAAATCAAATACTTTGTCCTATTTCAACTTTGTTACTGGCCCCAAGGACATCCTCAACCCCCCCCCCCCCCCCCCTACCCAAAAAAAAAAATTTTGTTTTTCTTTAAATTTAATACTATTCTGCCCCTTTGTTAAAAGTCTACTTCACTGACTTATTCCTACTTAATCGATTTGGAAAAAAGACGAGCGTCTGCACCCGCTTGCGGTGCTCTTGTTAAAATTTGGTATGACCCGGTTCGGGATCGAACCCACGACCTTCTGCATGTGAGGCGGACACTCTATCACTATACCACGTTACTGAAAATTGAAATCATTCTCTTCCTCTTTTGTTGGCAAATATCCTCTTCTGTTGGCAAATAATTATGTAACTCCTCCTCTTTTGTTGGCAAATATCCTCTTCTGTTGGCAAATAATTATGTAACTCCTCCTCTTCTGTTGGCAAATATCCTCTTCTGTTGGCAAATAATTATGTAACTCCTCCTCTTCTGTTGGCAAATATCCTCTTCTGTTGGCAAATAATTATGTAACTCCTCCTCTTCTGTTGGCAAATATCCTCTTCTGTTGGCAAATAATTATGTAACTCCTCCTCTTCTGTTGGCAAATATCCTCTTCTGTTAGCAAATAATTATGTAACTCCTCCTCTTCTGTTGGAAAATAATTATGTAACATCATTTCTTATACAAAAACAAATCCTAAACAGAATAAATGAATTCGCCATCCTTAAAATATGGTTTATTTGCTGTGCTCTGACACAGTATTTTTCATATCATAAATAGGTAGCTATATTTTTAATTTGCCAAATTTTGATTTGGTATTGTCATTTTAAACAAAAATGGAACAAAAATCATGAAAAAAGCAACAATTTAACACTTTGAAAGGCAAAAAAAAAGTTTGGAAAGCTGCAATTTTTAGTGAGTAGGTTTTGCGCACGGGAAAACAATTTTTCTTTAAAGATGGCCTTAAGCAAATATATATTCACTCACTTCATTAGTGATCAGCACGTGGAACCACTTCAACCACATAAACACTCTTCAACTTATATTTCTCTTTAAAGATCAACTATTATTTAAGTTTTTTAATGAGTTGGATTCAAAACATTTTATTTCAGCCTTTGGTCCCGGCGACACATTCTTTTGGATTAACTCTGGAACTAATGCTGCTTTAGCTTCTCGGTTTGTGATGCATTGGAGTGGGACTCGTCCAGAGACTGTTGTAGACTCGGGTATGAATTTTTTTTGTCAATATCATTTTTTATTCGCATCAAACATTTACAAAGTTTTACTTATATAATTTAAAGCAAGAACATAATTATATTGGCTAGAATATACATATAATATAATATACATATAATATACATATAATATAATATACATATATATTGATTTAATCATAATGTTGTTTTTTTTGGGGGGGGTAGGGGAGGGGGTGTTTTTGGTTTAAATCATGATTTGGCCTTGTTAAGGGATTCCAACGTACCAAAGGCCTACAAAGAATAAATCCTATTATATTCTAATATTTGTTTTTATAGATTTCAAATTCTTGTTTCATCACGGTCAAGGAACTGTTCCAACGTAGAGTGATTCCGTCGACAGTTTGTCACAGATTCAAGTCGACAATAGTACTGTTTTTGTAAATTTTGACACAGTTTCTAGTCGATAGCGGGGACATCACCGCAGATGTTTTGAATATGATTAATATATCCAAACATATGAAGTATATATTTACATTCCGGTGAATTTAATTTATTATTAGTAAAATGCGATAAAATTGAACATATGATTATGACTATTTATTCAAGTTTGAAAGCAATTTAATTGCATGTCTCTGTCATTGGAGCTTTTTTAATATATGTTTATATCTGACACAACTACCACATCAAATCACAACCAGCATGATAAATAATAAATGTAGTCACTTTTATTGCAAATATTTGGTAAGGCCAGAACACGCATTTATCCGTTTATATAAATTTCTAATTTTTATAATGTCACAGGTTTGTGACGAAAGGGTAAAGGAGGCATGTCAATCCTTATTTCAATGTCACGGATTCAGTATCGACAGTTTTAACACTGTAGAATAGTGCAACCCTATGCAAATACTGCCATTTACACTTCAGGGGTCGTATTCATCAACCATTCTTGAGAATATTCTTAGGCTTGAGTTTGAAAATCCAAATTTTAACCTTAGTTTACCATGACAAATAGAATCATTGTGAGTGTTTATTTGACTATATATTAGTTGTCCCTGCACAGGCCCGTAGTTACTCTGAGCACTATATTCAATATCCTTGTTACATTTTAAAACTAAATAAATTATGATACTGACATGAAGTATTGGTCAGGCAGCACACGATGCCTCAATTTGTTTTGCTAAGGATGGAAAACTTTTGATTTTATTATTGCTGCTGTTTTGACCCAGCATATTCCAGACTTCACCAGACCCTTGTCTGTAAGCTTACAATCAAAATACTGTGATTGACTACAAGCCCAAACTGAATCTAGAAAGTAGTCAATACTTTAGAAAAGCTTCGTTCTGAAAGCACGTGGGGTTTATTATACCAACGTGTCGACAGTATTGCATCCTCACTCGACATTATCCCATATAAACCACGAACTACGGGTAAACAGAACTCATTTAATTTAATCAAAGTTCAAACCGTTACCACTACGCTATCGGAACAGACAGTAGTACAACAAATTTGATATTGATATATAGTTTATTTTATAGTTTATGTAACAGATAAATCTGCTATCATACTACAAACACCCCTAATCATGATGGTAGGTTCCATCTAAAAATAGAATGACGTAGTTTCAAAATAGCTGATTCGGTTTATACTTAAAGCAACACATCCACGTTTAAACTTTTTTAAAAAGTTTTCGATTGAGTTGTGAGCACATTTCGTGACAAACGCTTTATAAATTATTTTTAAATTGCCGAGGATTCCAACTTGGCTTCAAATTGAATTATACGAGTCGTATTAAAAAACTTCACGTTTTAGTGCGTAGTGTACTTTACCTGCCTTGAAAGTCATTTTGACAATTTTTTTTAACTCGGGCGAGTTACACGCTTGTTTTATAAAGTGTTAGTCACGCATCATTATTTGGGCATCATTTTGTTCGGGATTGTGTTTATATGCTCATGTACAGCTAATTGATCATATGTTTGTATGGGAAATGTGCTCATAACTCAATTAAAAAAAAATTAAAAGTTCAAACGTGGATGTGTTGCTTTAAGCGTGCTGAGTAATAAACAGTTGCCGGTACGAAATGCAAACAAATGCCGCCGCTAACGGAAGTTGGAGCTTTGCGCATGTCATATATTTTGTTATTATAAGGGCATTCGTGGTAATAGGTATACAAAAGATATATATATTTCAAATGAACATCAAACACACAAATACAAAATTTGAATTTATATTTTTGTGCGTAGGGTGGTCGTTGTCGGTCAGTTATGATACTTTGAACTTTGACTTGTGCATATTTAAAGCAGGGGCGGATCCAGGATTTTTTCCCGGGTGGGGGGGTCCAAATTTGAATTTCATACAGTATTGATGTGGATGTTAGCCGTTTCATTTTTAAACGTTTCGAGTTCTAACCTCGCGGAAGTTTCCACTTCCAACCAGTCTTTTTTTTCCCTTTTCTTTTTTTTTACCACTAGGGTGTCTTCAAGTTAAGAAACATCTTTATTCTTATTGGCTAGATTTGATGGGTCATTCTCATTCAGCACACTCGGATAAAAAGACTGCGCTCGACTGAAAAAGCATTCTATTATTATCTAAATTAATCTCTGAATAATATCATCATGTTCAATATCCATTGATTGACGTAAATGCCAGCCCAGATAATCTCTCCTCACGTGTATTGTTTTGTACGTGTAATTATTTATTCTCCTGGGCCTAGAAAAATATCTCTTTACTTCGCATGAAGTAAACGTTAAAATACAACCTACGTGAATAAGTGTCTTCATATTTGGAAACATGTCTTTGATCCACCTCGTTGTAAAGGTATACCAGGACTGAGGCTGTCAAATTGATCAACTCCCAATTTCTGACAATACCTTTTCCATTCTTTAATTTCCTTTAGTAAATCCTGGGACGAAATGCAGTCAAGATCAGTTTCCCAGAACATCAGCTGATTAGAAAGTCTAGTCGGCTCTTCTTCGCCAAGTTCAGTTATGTTGGATGTTAATAAAGAGCAGGCATAATGTGCTGATGTATCTTCGGTTTGGAAGCGAGATCTCAACTCTTGAGTAAATAATCAAGGAATGGAATGGCCAATGTAGACTTGAAATATTCCTTTGGATCTGTTGTGTTAACATTTGCTCTATGCTGTTGTTTTACACATGTTTAGGAACTTTGAGCTCTATTTCTACGTCATTTGCAATTTGTGTGGCATCAGAGAAACAGGTTTCAAATTCGATATTCACCTCTCTACGTATTTCAGATGATGATCAAGTATAAAATGTGTCAAAACACATGCCTCTCTACACACCGGGTTTTACAAAGTCCAACTTAATTTCTTCTTCGTATATTCAGAGCCTTCCATCTCTAGGATATGTTCAAGAAACGATTGTTTTTTCGGAGATTGATCAAAGAAAAGAAACACTGACTAGAGTAAATTACAATAATCATAATTCTCACTGGAGGTAATTTGCATGCTGATGCTATACTCAAATTGAGAACAAGACTACGACAGTGAGTGTAGATGGCCAACTTGTTAAATCTTTTAATTCAACTATCTTTTCTGCTATAGCTTCACTAATGGTTCTTTTTAACTAAATAAAATCAAAGAACTCTTCCCTTATGACTGCAGATTTCTTTTATATATTGGATGGATGATTTATGCACGCGGACATTAATACAATTATTTGTCGTTTTTAACATTCTTTGTTATTTACAAGTTATACGTTAGATTCTATATCTTTCCACCCAGTTTGTAAGTTTATGTAGATCGAGTTTTATTAAAATGTTCACAGTACATTTTACTATAGGTTTATAGTTTGAAAATTCCAGGGGTCCTGTTTAGGTTAGAAATTATTTGGCTAGTAGAACATTCCATGTACAACAGCTAACAGGCTTAGTTGCTGATCTGGAACGATTTCATCGGCTTAGAAAAGAGGTCAACATCTACTGACGGTCATGACATTCTATGTAAATTCACAGGAGCTAGGGGAGTGGATAATAACGTTTGGTGGGGGTGGGGGTCCTTTGGCGTATATAAAGAGACATACGCCAGAGGACTCCCACCCCCATAAACGTTATTATCCACTCCCCAAGCTCCTGTGTGTATAATAGAATGATCTATTTTGAAAAATCTGATCGATTTTATTGACTGATAAATAGGACATGCTATCAATGATAGGCGTACATCCAGATCACAATACAGCGAGGAATCTTTGATAGAAGATATGTCTAGTCCTGCCATTAGTGTCGACTAGAAGCTGTGACCCTGTAGGGAAGAATCCGTGACATTTAAATCAACATCGACGACACAAACCTGTGACTCATGACGTTTGTTGTTTTTTTCAAACGGAATTTCTCACTTAGTATAAGTAAAATGTCAATTAATTATAACCCTTTTCAAACAAAATTACTTTTAAAACAGTTGTCGATGGTATTCTGAACTGATAAATGTTTTTATTGACAGTTTCACTTCTACTTTCGTTTCACATACATATTCAGCGAGGATTTGTTAATTCGTGCGTTTTAAACCTCTACTAATGCACACATGATCGATAGAGCTTTGAAAATGCCAATTAATATTAGGTGAAAATCAATCATGTAAAAAAGTTTTAAATTTATAGCTGTGTCCAGTAAATAATTAACTATAGACATCAAAATATGACGTGTTTTCCCGCATCAGATCGACATGAATCTGTGACAAACTGTCGACAGGAATCTCTCCACGTTTTGACAGAGTTTCCTGACCGTGTTTCATATGATAACTTTCCATTTGTACAGCTTATATTTATAAGATACTTTTTATCAAACAGCTATATTTAATTAGAGTCCAATTTGGCGACATTGAATTTTTGTATAATGTATACTATCACATTACAGGCAATTATCTTATTAAAACTTGCAAAATACATTATCAAATAGTATAAAGTTGATGGATTATAAAATGTTATGCCGGTAAATCATTTGTTCATATTTCATTTTATAAATTAAAAGTTCATAAAATAATTTTGTTGCATTCCGTTAGTTGTTCACCATCTGAAAAAGCTTGAGAAAAAAATTCAAACTTAAAGAGCTAACAAAATTGTCTGATAACAAAATTTGATCCTACTGACTGAATTCAGTCAAGCGTATTTTACAGAAGAACGATATGAAACACATAAAGGACTTTCCACGGTTTTCATGTTGTTTTGTGGGATGCCTAGTACTGAGTGAATTCAGCCAGTAAGCAAAATTGTTTCCTTCAAAAGCAGAATTTGCAAACTGACCTAAATATAAAATTTGGCTGAATTCAGCCAGTGAAGAGCTGGAATGGCAAAGATTGATTTTACATGCAGAATTTATAACTCGTGTTGACTAAACTAAGATTGACTGAATTCAGCCAATCACTTCATCATGATAAACTTTAATTTAATAATGCCCATTTCACTTTTAAATGATACAAGTTCAATTATTATCCAGCAAAAATACTCAGTGAAACCTTTAACCACATGTAATGTAAATGACTGAATTCAGCCAGAAAGAAATAAAATCTACAAATAATCATGCTAGTCGGAACTTCTTATTGTATTAAATTTAAAACGACCATGTCGATTTTTTAAGTGATACTTAAAGAATATTGCGACCACAACAGTTACAAATATCAATAGTTTTGACCTATTTAGAAAAGGGTCAATTTGAATCAGAACGTGTTACATGTATAAGATGAACAGAGAAACTCAACATTTTATTATTTGTATTGCTCATAAAAGTGTAGGATTGAAAACTAAGAAAAACTGTAAAAATGAATAGTATTTGTATAACATTTGTATATAATAAACTGATCTGTGTTTATTTTGATTGACAAAATGAAACTGTATACAGAAGGACTAGTATTATTTAGTAACTTGGTCAGCAGCTACTTAAACTGTTGGCATTTAAAAATGCTTACAAACCTAAATCACAATATGAAACTGTATACAGAATAATAAGTATTAATCTGTTGGCAGTATTTGATATAGTTCGTATACATTTTTAAATGCAACAGTTTTAGTAACTGCAGTCAAATTTTCTAGTATTACTAATTCTTTATAATTATACAGATTCTGAACATTGTTTATCAAAATAAAATAGCAGAAGTAGTACTTACTTGCCCTGATCAAAGATTCACTTGCCCAGATTTTTATTACCAATACACTTTGCGGTATAATATAAAATAAATAAACATAAATAGACTTAAATGTATTATTTTGTATGTAAGGTTAGCCCTCCATAACATTATGCATGTGTAAATCATAAGTTTTAGAGTTTGAATAAGACCGGGAGAAGTAAGAGAATTTCAGGGAGAACTGACTATGTCTCTATAAGTATGACCGACTTATGTTGTATTTTGTCTTTGTTCTTTATTGACTATCATTTCTGTTCTGTCATACTGTGGAGCAGATGTTAATTCAAAACATTATTTTAAATATAATATTTCTCTTCTTTTCTAATGATTGCTTAATGTCATAATATACAACAATGGCAATGTCAAACCTACAAAGCTATTCAATTCATCCAAGAGAACTTGGCAGTCCGTGATCTAGAAAAGTGCAACTAGTCCACTATATTTCAAATATTAAAAAGACAATTTATCTTAATTGTTGTTTTCAATACTTTATTTAACTCATGAGATGACGGCCAAAGACAATTATACGCTGAAACCACACAACCACAAAGCAATTGAATATGCATAGTCGCAATATCGGGCATGCGGTAAACACCGCGGGGGTCAATTGTTTCTACTGATTAGTTACGGTCTATAAGCAACAGTTTCACATGTTTTGTATAGAATAGAGATATTTGCTGACCTGTGTATTATGAAAACTCGCTTGTCCGATTTTTAAGACAAGCCCAGAGCGGTCGGAATATTAAAAAACAAAAAATATTTTCCCCAATAAATATTTTTCAGTCGGTGCTTTTTTCGTGGGTTGGTTGCGCAAGAGGAAACAAACACTTTTTTTTATTTAGGCCTTAACAACGACAACGTTTACATACTCAATCATAAAGAAGCAAGAGAGTGTATAAAAAGGGGAAATCTACAGGAAAGAAGCACATCTGACAGTGTCTATACAGGCCGAGTCTACAATCATGGAGGACATTCACGTGCCAATAAGACACCCGGAGATTAAATTTACAAAGGTATGTTAATTATGACCGAATGTATAGTGATACATTGTGCATCTGATAACTGCTATACATGTTGTATAATATAAGGATATGTAATATATACTAAGTAATAACGCAAACTGTGTAATACAGTGTGACTTATGTCGATTGTGAATATATATAATACAACTATTAGAGTAAACTTTTAGATATTAATAAAGCAGCGGAATTTACACTTAATTAATTTCATTAAAAATTAAATTTATCGTTAAAGATACTCAAGAATTAAGGTTTCAAACTTTTTCTGGTTCTACGAAAATAACAGGTCTGTGAAAGTAAATGTGATATTTATCGGGAGGTATTGTCGAAAAATTATCGTATTTTTTTATCATAATCTTGTACAGGTAACTATTGTCATATCATAACTTATTTACTAAATCACTTGTATTTGAGATATCGCCAGGGTCCTCTGTGGCAGAGAGATCTAAGGCGCCGTCTCAAGATCACTAACCTCTCACTGCTAGGTCGTAGGTACGAGTCCCGCTTGCTCCAAAAACTTAATTTTCCTAAATGTGTGTATACGTAGAACGATAAACATATGCGCGTTCTATGGTAGCAGTTGTTACTAACACGGTAGCATACATTCTCCTTGGTCAATGTCTAGTAACTTTAACAAGAAATTTGACAAAGAACAGAAAATATCACAACAAATATACGCTATTAAGTAGAAGCATATTCAATTGTTGTTGTTTTTTTATCTCGTTGCAGTTGTTCATCAACAATGAGTTTGTGAATTCGGTATCCGGAAAAACGTTTCCAACCTTTAATCCAGCTACGGAGGAGAAGATCACAGATGTTCAAGAGGGTGACAAGGTAAAAACATAACACAAGTGATGTAAAGGCAATCACGGATTAATGTTAATTAAATATTATTGTACTATTGTCGCTGATAACAAATGTGTATTGCGTGAATACGAGATACATTTATTTACGAAACCACAATGTTGATTGCATGGTGAAGTACAGATAAAAGCTTAAACTTCTTTAGTGTATATTAACTAATTTTAGCTTGATTGCTTATACAAACTGCTGTCGAGTCCAATTTTTGGATAGGACCAGTACTGAGTGCTGATTTTAAGCTTAATGTGAATGTTAGTTTAACAAATATCTTAAAATTCATTAAAGGAAATCATTCAAGAAATAAAGTATTCAAAATTGGAAATACAACTTTAAAAAGAGTCAACTGATACAAATATCTTGGTATTTATTTTACAAAAACTGATTCATTCATTTAAACAAAGACTTATATAGCAGATACAGTTTATTGTTTAAAGCAATGTTCAGTTTATTTAAAATATAAAACACTGTCAATTCCATTCGATATACAATTAATCTTTTGGAAAGAATAAACAAGAAACGCTGATACTTTTATATGACTGACGTTTAAGAAAAGAGTCCCAACTCAAATTTTATAAATATATTTTCAATTTTAAAAATGATCAACTTGATCGTCCATGATTTGTGGTGAGATTGGAGGAGCCATGTTACTGTCAGTTGATATAAACAATATACTTATTGCATACTGGACAATAATTTAAAACATTTATAGTGAAACAACAAAACTTTTACCTTAACTATATATTTTACTTTACGAATTGTGTTTAGATACTCCTGCTTAGTCAAAAGGGATTGAAAATGTCAAATGTCAAATGTTCATCTGGAATTTGGGTCAGTCAGAGTTTTCTAAGTGGAAACTGGCTTGTTAAATATTCCTATTAAAAACTCAAAAAATATTTTCATACGCAATTGGAATAATGAAAAATTAAGTAGAAGTAATATATAAGTTAATTGAACTTAATTATAAACAGAACATATTAAGTTACTACTTTCATGTAGTTGTAACAGGAAACTTGCATTAATAACGAGAACCCATTACTTGCCTGTATAAGTAGACAGGTGCAGAAATAGTGTGTGCATTATATAATCTTAGTTCACATTCCTTGAGTGTCTGTATATGTATATGTTTTTGCGTGAATGATCTTGCGTCACATGTTTGGTGTGTATGTGACAACATGATGAATAACAACATCCAGCCAGCACTGACTTGCATACTACTTTATTACTTAATGTATATATTTATACATTTGAATATATATAGGTAAAGCTAATGTTTAATTAAAGTGATGAATGCATTTAAAATTTAAATTTTTAAACGAGTATATCTTCTTCCTAATAGCTAAATTATATTCAGATGGTTTAAAAATGTTGATTGAAGAGATAAGATACAAAAATACAAATATCTTTAAAGGGAATTTATCGGAAGTTTTCAAATTTTAAAATTGGTTATAAGCTTTTTTGGTTTCATTATATCATGCCATTATATACTGACTGAACCCGTATTGCCAAGATAATTTGTATTTAAACAGGCCAAAACAATATATTAAAAAATGATTTCCTAATTTTGGTAATATGATTTCCTAACTTTGGCTACGCGCCATTGAGAGACTAAAATATATTTCCTGCTTAAAATTAACATCTTGTGACCTATTAAATGGTTCACATAATATTATTTTGATTTGATTTGTTTAACAGGCGTAATAAAAAGTGTTTTATCTTAGAAAAAGTCCGAATTACGACGTGAAGGTCGTCAAACCATAGTTAAGTGTTGTCAGTTGTAAGAATAGAGATTTCGTTTCAAGTTTAACACTCTCATTTAGATAGTGGTTTCGTCAGGTTTGGATGGATTTGGCATATCAAATTATTTTGAATTTCTTTACTTATGATAATGAGATGCTTATTACAGATATATGCTTCCTTTTAAGAACGCACTTTACGCATTGGATACATTTATAATAAGTTATACTTATTTTCGTTGAATTGCGGTCAAGTGACTGTTAGCTGCACCTTTTCGAAATGAATGAGACCCGTATGTTCATACTCCTTATATTGAATAATAATAATAATATCTTAAGCAATGCTGAAAACTGATACCTTGTTAATGGGAACTTGTTAAAATGACATAACAAGGGAACCTGCCCGCAATGTCTAGCCCTCAGGTATAGTTGCCTGCTCGCAAAGGGGGTTAATTTGGCGGCCCACCGTCCTGATTTTACCGAAGCGGTCTTTCATTATTTTTATATTACCCCGTAGTTAAAACCATTCCCCGCTCAGTTTCTGCCATATTCCAATTATTTAGCTATAAATATTGCCAATATATCTACTTGTAGAAAACTAAAATAACGCCAAAGTAAATGCAGCTGTGTAAAGTTGTTCTCTCATATATTTTAACAAACGTTTAAATAAAATATCTGGAATAAGCTGTCATTCGGTAACAGAACTGCCTCTCACAGATCTCTTTACACCTTCAACACCTCCTCCCACTAACTAAATAATACTTTGTAGCATCCCCATCCTTTTTGATATTACATTGAAAACGTGTCACATATATAACCTAGCTGTGCGCATGTTAGACCCCGAGGTGCCATGTTAACAATAAACTGTATAACATTTTGAAAGTCAAAGTTCTTCCATTTGAAACCCGCCTCGGGGTTCTATAAACTGTTCAAGATCAACAACAATGTACGCATTTGATATGATTATAGCTTGTGACGCGCTTGGCAATCTGCCTGCTTTCTCTCAGAGATAGAAATGTCTGAGGAATTTCCTCTGACAAAGGCCAGTGTACAAAATCTGTATTCTCGAGCCTAGACTCCCGTGCCTCTGGCTCCTGAAAGTCTGAAAGGGGCGTTGCATTATTTAACACTCCCTTGAGAACCACGCTGTCAGTCTAAGACTATAGCGTCCGTATCTCGATAACGATCATCTAACAGCTAGCACAGAACCCATGATAGTAGGTCGTGTGTTCGATCCTCCGCTACGACTATGCGTGGTGTCCTTGAGCTAGACACTTTTTTCCGCATAAGCTTAGTAATGGTTATACCCAGGGAGACTTCGCGCGTGATTTGCCTAAGATCTTGTTTCACAATCGAAGTAAAATAAATAAGTTTAAACTAACATCTAGCGACAACTGATATTGTTTTAAGTAAGGAAGAAATCATTACATTCACACAAAAAATCTATAAGATTTATACTCTGTGTCTGCATCATGGTCTGTGTTTAATTACCGTACAATTGTCAAAATGGCATCATTTATCATTGGTATCTCGCCAATATCAGAGAAGAATGTGTATAACACGGGATGCACGTAATAGGTGCATGGTATGTTGTTCGTAGGTATCGCTCTGTCTGTGGACTAAATTGGACCACGTAACCATGGTGTGGTCAGGAACATTCATATTTTCTAGCAACTGTAAGTCAAGACATTGAATAGACGATGAATTGGAAAATCAGTAATTTAAAGCAATTGCTGATAAGGCACAAATACGTAGTCTCTCCGGTGAAACATGAACCAGTTTTACCTATTTGTTGACAATACCCGTTTTCGGTTACTTCCTAAAGGGGATGATGTCGGCGATTTACATACGTGTGCTGGTGGTGGGGAGGGGGATATACACGATTCTGTTTCCGTTCTGTGTTGCCTTGACCGATATTGATAGTGAATAAAAGATGTATATACTACTGTTTTGTCACCGGGACTAATTCCACGAATATATTTTTTTCTATATTAGGATGACGTCGATAAAGCCGTTGCAGCAGCCAAGCAAGCATTTAAATGCGGGTCACCGTGGAGGAGCATGGACGCGAGTAAAAGGGTCCGGATGCTTAACAAACTGGCAGACCTCATGGTGGATAATATGGCTTACTTGGCGGTAAATGTTTATGTTAACATCTACATAGGTGTTCTAGCTAATGTTGTTTTGGCCAAATCCAGCAGTGTTTGGGCTAGGAGTATAGTGTTCGCCCGCATACGAAATGTTGTGAGTGATATGCCGGATCCTTTAATAATGGGTCCGCGCTTGGCACTCGGTGTCGATATAATGTGACAAGGTGGGTAATCATATCATGTGTCATTGGCATGACACTCCAGTGTTGTAGCGCTTAGAAATCTGGCTCAAGTATACACCGTCGAGATATAGTTGAACAAAATATTGAAAGCGACACTAAACACCATACAACAGCATATATTGTCCAATCTACCAGATGGTTACACGTTTATAGTTGACCAGCCGGACAAGGCTAACTAAATAGGTAACGTGTCAGGCCGTTAATCCTGGCATCGCCAGTTCGAATCTCTCCGTGACTCAATCTCTTTGACGATTGGCCATGAGCTGTACTACTCGGCAATGAATCTTCTTACAGAAAGACAGTTGGTATGTCTTGTATTGGTTTATTGTTTGGTGAATAATTCCAGGTACGATGACCGGATGCGCTGATCAACGTAAGTACACTGTTGAGAAAAAAAGCGGACTTAATTAAATTTGTGTGTGATTCTATACACTTCCATAAAACAAAAAACTAAAATTTAATTGTATACTAAGTTACGAATGAGTTTTATTTAAAATATGCAGAATACGTGACAAAAACGTGAATTATTAATCGAAAAAGAATTGTCCTTTAAAAATACATACACACACTAGTTGATATAGCTGTTGAGGTAATACGTTTCAGTGTACATAGTAATTTAAGCAGAAGTATTATTTACGCTGGGAACGGTAAGAAATCCATTTCCACTCAATATATCGTTGTGTTTGTTTAATACATTTCCGTTTGCAAATAATTTCAAACAATTGAGACAAAAACACTTTAAAACCTTACACGTTGCCATATATAATAAAATCCGCATTCTGTGTATTTATAACAATTTGGAAAATCCGGTTCTAGTCGACTGTTAATATTAGCACATAAGCAGAGTTACTTTCAGAAGAAGCATAGTCATAATCATTATTAGTAACTTAATCACAGAACCATGAAGGTTGCGTTTGCTCTTAATTTTTAATAGCAATGCCATCATAAAAAAAGATGTTATTTTCTAGAAGGTTCTTAAAATTTCAATCGAAACGATCCAATATATTATGAAATATTCTTAGACTAGTTGATATATCGGGCTCTATTTCACCAACAATCACCATAGTATTAAAATACTTACAATCATAACTAATATGTTTGTATACTTTCATCTGTTTTTAAAGTAGATCTTTAAATTCATGTAATTAAATAATTGTCTTTTAATTATATAACGTTCACTTCTCTCAGAGCCTGGAGACATTAAACAATGGAAAACCGTATCACATGGCTATGGATGATATGCGTTTCGGCTTGGAGGTGCTCAGATACTTTGCTGGATGGTCGGATAAATATCAAGGAAAAACTATTCCAGTCGGTAAGATTAACTGCCGATCAATGAGTATTTATACAAGCTTAAATTTATAGAAAATGGAACAAAAACTGTGCCTCCATGTGTAATGATAATAATGATAATGATATTTACGATAGAACTACGATATAACTCATTTGAATAAGTCAATCTTCTATGAGGCCCTCATGTATTGTTCAATAATGTTACGTTAATAGTTTCTAACGCACGCACAACTATTAAGACTTTTCTTTTGTTACAGTTTGAAACTATTTCTATTTAAACTTGTCTGTTGTTACAGATGGAGACTTTTTATATTTAGACTTCTTAATTGCTACAGATGGAGACTATTTATATTTAGAATTCTTTATTGTTACAGATTGAGACTTTTTATATTTAGACTTCCCTATTGTTACAGATGGAGACTATTTATATTTAGACTTATCTATTATTACAGATGGAGACTATTTATGCTATACTATACACGAGCCGGTTGGTATTTGTGGACACCTTATTCCGGTAAGATATACAGTTTACTATCGAATAAATATGTGAATACCATTAAATACGTAATTCAGACGATATTCTGAATACATAACCAAAGTTATGTTTGAATAGTTTTTGAGAATCGTAGAGACATTAAGCTGGTTTTTACCAACAGCTCTACAATACCTCATTGAACACATAAATGAATAAACAGTATAGAGATGAATTATCGAATTGTGAGGCATACGCCCTGCTGCTAGATCACAAATCTGATCAGAATATGTGTTTGCAACAAATACAGATACTTTGTTAACATGTTATACTATAATTAAAGTTTTTAAGTGAACTCATTGTTTTACACGAGAAACTGCATTACGAAACGGTTTTCTTTTTTATTCGTAGTGGAGCTGTCCTGTGCTGCTATTCATGTGGAAGCTGGCTCCTACTCTTGCCCTGGGAAACGTTGTCGTCATAAAGGCTGCTGAGCAAACCCCTCTTACAGCCTTATACTTTGCGTCGCTGATAAAAGAAGTATGATTAAATACGATTCTCTTCTGGGTTTCTACAAAATATATAGCAACACTTTTTTCTTCACATTTGTGATTATCATTAAAACACATGTTAAGACATTTAAAGATTAACTGTGCAGTACATGTTGGTCTATCCATTGCCATGTGTGTAATATATAATAGTTTCTACCAATTTCTAAACATCTTCACGAAACCTGATATTTTTATTACCTATATAGTGATTCACTTTAATGCTCAGCTTGTTCAAAACAAACTGATGATACATCCATAGTTATTCGTTAGTTACTTAAACTTGTACTATAATCAAGCGTATAACTCTAAAATATAAGTTTTCTAATTACTGTCATCTTAAACAATATCTATGGGAACGGAACAACTGGTCACGTACTCGTATACAAGTACCTTTATTCGTTTATCAACGTATCCTTATCTCTCTAGCAGCAATTGAATTTGTATCGTTGCTGTTTAAACTAAAGTGTTAGTCATTGCAATGACGGTATACAAAGCATCTATTACAACTATATATTTGTTGTTTCGATAATGAATTCATGTCAAATATAATACGTAAAAAGCCAAAATTAGTTTATTCAACTGTTGTTTCTATTACCTGTAAATAATTCCTCCGTAATTCACATTGCAATCGAAAATAAGTAATAAAAATTATTTGTCAAAACCAGATAACGAATACGAATATTTTAATCAGCATAAAACATAAATACAATGTTTATAGCCTTCGCACATTGAATTTAAAGGTAGGTGAAATATATCATTTAAAAGCAGTTACGTAATGTGTAAGTTTGTGATTAACATGCTGTAGGTACTAGTTCTATGTGTGCATCTGGTTATCCAGATAAATAAATCATTTGACCAGTCGTGGCAAGTGGTTGTTTTAACAAAATCAAACCTTAATGATGTGTTTGCTAATTGGTGAACCTTGTGTTTATTATATACAATTGTAGGCCGGATTTCCACCTGGTGTTGTGAACGTGTTGACAGGTTACGGAACGACTGCAGGTGTCGCCATAAGCAGCCACCCCGATATCGACAAGGTGACGTTCACAGGATCCACGGAAGTGAGACGATACGATTTGTTTACTACCACAGGGTTTATGTTTACCCCGCATTTTGTTGCTATATGTATGAAAAGAGAAAATGAAAGTACAAGCGACTTAATCAGCTGTAAATAAAATGTATTATATGAATATATTAAATTAAACGAAAAAAGGAACTTTCTGAAACTGTACTGCGTTCTCGAAAGCAGTCTTTGTTGCAAACACGTCTCTGCAGCTATGCAATTCGACAGAGCTCTTTTATTTTCTGGCAAAATATTCTTCTCTTGAGCCGTGCAGTTTTAAGACACTTCATAACCTGGCAAAAACTTCTCTGCATCCATTTCGAAATATTTTCACGGCATAGAATTATCTGTAGCCATGCAGTTCCAAAGAAATAGTTTAACAATAAACATTTTTATCTCACAAAACACTGTTTTACATAACAAGGCAATATTTGTTCAGCCTAAGATGGTAAAACATAAATTCATTATTTGATACGATTTCTTGGGCATTGATCACTAATTACAATAGATGCAATACCGCCGAATTAATCAAGCAATTGATATATTGTTGAAATATGAACAGGCGTACACAATTTATTTTTCTCAGTATATACATATATTTGATTAAGTACACCACGTACATTTGTTTTCAACATATAATAACAAGTATGATATTTTGGGGAAGAGCAAGTTTGTTAGCTCTTATACTAGGGTTAAGGTCAACAGTGGTATATTTTAGTGGACGGGTTCAATTCAAATGTTGGCAAATCACTAAACCTTGACGTTCGTGTCTGTGACGACATATTCTTTATTACTCAAAGTTATACTATGATGGAACATAACCATATAAATCAGTCATGTAGTTATCCGCTTAGTGTCTGTATCTACTTTATGCAATATAATAAATTGAATAGAAACCTGACATCATCTTATAATATGTGTTTGCTTAATTGTCCCCTCATTACTGTATTGAAAATACTACATTGAAAGAGATACACAAGTCAATTGCTAAATTATTCTTTACAGGGTGGGAAATCAATAATGCAGTCTGCCGGTGCTTCAAACTTGAAAGGAGCAACAATGAAACTTAGCGCAAAGAGTCCAATTATCATATTTCCAGATGTAAAAAATCGTAAGTGAAAAATATAATAGCTTTATTACATGCAATCAGCGAGTCAACTTGGCGGGATGACTCAATATAGCGTTAAGTTATAGTATATCGATATCTTTCGAGATTTTCGGGGACTGGTGATAAATTGTTTGTTTTGAGAGACATCAAGTCGAGCTGGCGATCAAACTTACAACATCTAAAGTGAGCGTCCAACATTTTACGTACTTTATTACCTCCCAGTTTTGAATGTCAATCGACTCCTTGTGCTAAGTCAACAAGTCTTGAGGTACGACGGTACGTTAATAAATGCAGTAAACGTGTGTTGTAGATTATTGCTCAGTTGACAATCGTGAGTATATTTACTTGCACGGCAAGTACTTGTTCTACTTAACACAGTCTTGGACTAAGCATGTCGTCAGACAGAATTACGCAGGCGACTGGAATAAATGAAAATACAGTTTGTATGTCATAGTTGCTATGTTTAAATGTTTGTTTTCACTCTGTATGTTGCTGCTCTATTTCTCAAAACTACACTCGCAGATTTTACAAAATGACCAATATATAAAATACTGTCATATTTTCGTATTACTTTGATATTTCACTAGTTGACAAAGTGGTCGAGATTGCCCATCTGGCGGCCATGGCTAACATGGGACAGTGCAGTATTGCGGGGTCTAGAACATTTGTGCATGAAGACATATATGATGAATTTGTGGAGAAGAGTGTGAGAAGAGCAAAGAAGCAGACAGTTGGTGATCCTTTTGATGACAATGAATCTGGACCACTGGTAAGTGACAGGCATGATGACGATTCTTCGAATTATAGGGTATATTTATATTACCTTATTATTATATCATACAACCATTATTTCCAATTTCTTTTTTCTTTCTTTCTAAATTCTTTTTCTTTATAACAGTTATCTAATATCTAAATCAAATTGTTTTATTTATAATATGTTGTTTATCTGCAATTGTCATTTTGAGTATTTTGTAATTCATTTGTGTAGGGAAGGGCCGTAACTAATGTTGGTAGAACTTGTGGCCCAACCCTTTTGCTTATATATATATATATATATATATATGTTAAAAAGCAATAAAATATGTTTTAACTAAACTGTATCTACATCCTAACTTGAGTAGGTACATAGACTGCAATTTTAAAAATTGTTCATTAGCAGTCGTATGAATAATTGTTACATTTTACTTTTTTTTTTAATATAATAAAGCTTTAATTAATTATCATAACCAGTGTCAGTGATGTTGAAAATGAGTCGAAAAAATAATTATTTAAAGGGAAATGAAAATAAGATTTGAAATGCAAACATACATGTACCGTGTAAATACACAACCTAATGGTTCTTACTCATTAAATACGTACAATATTTCAACACGGACTAGAGATCAATATAAAACCATTAGAAATGTACTATGATGTTTTTGGTATGACGTTTAATGCCATTTTCAACACATTTCAGGTTATATATGGCATACCCAGTTTTACGCTCTAAAATATAAGACTGGGTGTTAATTTTTGTTTCCACGTGAATATATAGCAAGTAGCAATATGTAGATACAGTTGTGGTAAATAATTCAATTCTGATACTTAAACCTGAATCCCATGCTACATACCTCGGAGTTATAAGATAAAAATAAGATCTTACAACATTTGGCCCACATCATATAATGTACTAATGTTTCAAAAACTAGATTTAATTTAACAATTTGATTTTAGGGGTATAATGCTCACAGTGATGTGTATATTGTTTTCATTAATGAACATTCATTTACTATGTTGATGTGTACAGTTATTGATTCTATCATTAGAAAAGTGTGCATTTTATTTTAAACTTTATTTTTCCTATGGAAAATATCGGCGGCAGTGTTTGCAAAACAACGTCCTATTTTCCATTGAAAATCCGCCTGGTATTTAAATATGTAGTACACAGATGATATTACATAAAGCACATGGAACATCACCATACATACATCTCGTACAATGAATTTGTTTAAGTTATATGTTTTGAACTTTTTTAAGATATATAATGACATCAGGGCTGCGTTCAGCACCGTTAAACAGCAAACACGTTTAAAGCCTGGTTCCCTTAAATTATCGCGTACTGTGTGCTTATATGTGATTGAGGTAGTGTCCAGAATAATTTGTGTTAGCTAATGTTATCAAACGTTTAATCGAACTGAACGCAGCCCAGATATTGGATACTCTAAAACGTTACTTAACGAATTATTCATTTTTTGTAGTAAACTACCAACATAATATCATTCAAATGCCAATATCTGATACCAGTTTGTATCATTGATCTGCTTGAATGTTTTGAATATCACTACGCATATGTAAAAGTAGTTTCGTTGAAAGGTTAAGAACAACTTCGCCCCATACTATGACAAATATAAACCTGGCATAATCTTTGAACACCCCCAATTATCTCAGCTTAACAATGGGCATACTTACTTTTGAAAAATATCAAAACACTACCATACTGTCATGAAGAGGTGCTAATGGTTAAACTACGATCTTATTTAACCCTTTACTTCATACAGACGCCTTTGGGCACCTCTAATATAGACGCCTTTGGACACCTCTAATAAAGAAGGCTTTTGAATTATTGGGTGAATTATGTTTATATTAACTGACAGAGTGGAAAACAGTGCAGGAAGTGTTCAGATTGCTCGTTACGAGCAATCTGAACTCTTCCTGCACTGTTTTCAAAGGCCTTCTGTGATTGGTGCGGGAAAACGCGTATCTATGGAGGACAGGGTTAACTTTTCAACACGTCTGTTCACCCTTGAATGTAAAAACTAACGGTAAGTATTCAAACCAAAACTTTCCACAAACATCAGATCGACGGAAAACATTTGGAGAAGGTCCTCGGGATGGTAAAGACTGCAGAGCAAGATGGTGCAAAGTTGGAATGTGGTGGAAGGAAACACGGGGACAAGGGATACTTCGTGCAGCCCACGGTTTTCACTGGCGTGACAGATGAAATGGAAATAGCGAAGGAAGAGGTAATTGATTGTATATATCATATACCTAGCGTATGGGTGTATCTGGAATACATATGTATATATCATATAACTAGCGTACGGGTATAGCTGGAATGTATATGTATATATCATATAACTAGCGTACGGGTGTAGCTGGAATGTATATGTATATATCATATAACTAGCGAACGGTTGTAGCTGGAATGCATATGTATATATCATATAACTAGCGTACGGGTGTAGCTGGAATACATATGTATATATCATATAACTAACGTACGGGTGTAGCTGTAAATCATATGTATATATCATATAACAAGCGTACGGATGTAGCTGGAATGCATATGTATATATCATATAACTAGCGTACTGGTGTAGCTGGAATGCATATGTATATATCATATAACTAGCGTACTGGTGTAGCTGGAATGCATATGTATATATCATATAACTAGCGTACGGGTGTAGCTGTAATACATATATCATATAACTAGCGTACTGGTGTAGCTGGAATGCATATGTATATATCATATAACTAACGTACGGGTGTAGCTGGAATACATTTGTATATATCATATAACTAGCGTACGGGTGTATCTGGAATACATATGTATATATCATATAACTAGCGTACTGGTGTAGCTGGAATGCATATGTATATATCATATAACTAGCGTACTGGTGTAGCTGGAATGCATATGTATATATCATATAACTAACGTACAGGTGTAGCTGGAATGCATATGTATATATCATATAACTAGCGTACGGGTGTAGCTGTAATACATATATCATATAACTAGCGTACTGGTGTAGCTGGAATGCATATGTATATATCATATAACTAGCGTACAGGTGTAGCTGGAATGCATATGTATATATCATATAACTAACGTATGGGGTGTAGCTGGAATACATTTGTATATATCATATAACTAGCGTACTGGTGTAGCTGGAATACATATGTATATATCATATAACTAGCGTACGGGTGTAGCTGGAATACATATATCATATAACTAGCGTACTGGTGGTAGCCGGAAAACATATGTTTGTATCTTATAACTTACGTACGGGTGCAGCTGGAATACATTTGTATATATCATATAACTAGCGTACGGGTGTAGCTGGAATACATATGTATATATCATATAACTAGCGTACAGGTGGTAGCCGGAAAACATATGTATATATCATATAACTAGCATCCGGGTGTAGCTGGAATACATATGTAAATATCATATAACTAGCGTACAGGTGTAGCTGGAATACATATGTTTATATCATATAACTAGCGTACGGGTGTAGCTGGAATACATATGTATATATCATATAACAAGCGTGCGGGTGGTAGCCAGTAAACATATGCATATATCATATAACTAGCGTACGGGTGTAGCTGGAATACATTTATATATCATATAACTAGCGTACGGGTGTAGTTGGAATGCATATGTATATATCATATAACTAGCGTACGGGTGTAACTGCAAAACAGATGTATAAATCATATAACAAGTGTACGGGTGTAACTGGAATACATATATCATATAATTAGCGTACAGGTGTATCTGGAATACATATATATATCATATAACTAGCATACGGGTGTAGCTGGAATGCATATGTATATATCATATAACTAGCGTACGGGTGTAACTGGAATACATATGTATATAGCATATAACTAGCGTACGGGTGTAGCTGGAATGCATATGTATATATCATATAACTAGCGTACAGGTGTAGCTGGAATACATATGTATATATTATATAACTAGCGTACAGGTGTAGCTGGAATACATATGTTTATATCATATATACCTAGCGTAGAGGGGTAGCTGGAATACATATGTATATATTATATAACTAACGTACAGGTGTAGCTGGAATACATATGTATATATCATATAACTAGCGTACGGATGTAGCTGGAAAACATATGTATATATCATATAACTAGCGTACAGGTGTAGCTGGAATGCATATGTATATATCATTTAACTAGCGTACGGGTGTAGCTGAAAAACATATGTATATATCATATAAATAGCATATGGGTGTAGCTGGAATACATATGTATCTATCATATAACTAGCGTACGGGTGTAGCTAGAATTCATATGTATATATCATTGACTAGCGTACGGCTGTAGCTGGAAAACATATGTATATATCATATAACTAGCGTCCGGGTGTAGCTGGAAAACATATGTATATATCATATAACTAGCGTCCGGGTGTAGCTGGAATACATATGTTTATATCATTCAACAAGCGTGCGGGTGGTAGCCGGAAAACATATATATATATCATATAACTAGCGTACGGGTGTAGCTGGAATACATATGTTTATATCATATAACTAGCGTCCGGGTGTAGCTGGAATACATATGTTTATATCATTCAACAAGCGTGCGGGTGGTAGCCGGAAAACATATGTATATATCATATAACTAGCGTCCGGGTGTAGCTGGAATACATATGTTTATATCATATAACTAGCGCCCGGGTGTAGCTTGAATACATATGTTTATATCATTCAACAAGCGTGCGGGTGGTAGCCGGAAAACATATGTATATATCATATAACTACCGTCCGGGTGTAGCTGGAATACATATGTTTATATCATATAACTAGCGTCCGGGTGTAGCTGGAATACATATGTTTATATCATTCAACAAGCGTGCGAGTGGTAGCCGGAAAACATATGTATATATCATATAACTAGCGTCCGGGTGTAGCTGGAATACATATGTTTATATCATATAACTAGCGTCCGGGTGTAGCTGGAATACATATGTTTATATCTACTCACTATTGATCATGTTTTATTTTAGCTCGAATATTCGAGAATATATTGCACAAATCATAATTACGTCTAGTTATAATCAGAAAGCACACTAATTGGTTAAATATTGGGAAACAAGGGTGATTCAGCAAAATATTTAAGCCATTTTTATGAGAAAGGAGAAGAGACTGCCTTCATATTAAATTCATATAAAGTTCACCTAGCAATATTAGCAAAAAGAAACTACAAAAATGGTTTTAATACGTTTATTCCGAACATGTTTTACAACCACATGATCGCTTACTTTATTGTAGGTTTTCGGACCTGTACAGTGTATTTTCAAATTCAAAACGACAGAGGAGGTCATTAAAAGGGCAAATGACACGAAGTACGGTATATCGGCCGGAGTGTTTACGAACGACATGAACACGGCATTGACTTGCACAAGGCGTATTAAGGTGGGAACCGTGTGGTAAGTTGTATGTTATACAATTACTAAAACAACTAATGTGGTAATTATGAAATCATGTTGTGAACAATGACATTGTTAAATTGAACAAACAAACATCACGTGTCTAAATTTTGTACTTAATTTTATTCTTGGAAGGAGAACGGAATGCTTAGAAGGATCAAACATTAATACCGCCTCACGCGAAAATGGAACCCACTGGCGGGAAAACGCTTACGTGGGACATGATAAATAAGAAACGTATTGTAACTTGACACACAATCCAGTAGGCTTTGAAAAAATCATCACTTGATATTATACAAATTTTTTTTAATAATGGTCAAATACTACTTAAATGTATTGCATTATAACCGATATAATGATTTTACTCTCAATTATACGATAGATTGTATTTTCACTTTAAAACACCATTAGCCTTTTTTATAACTTATACATGCATTTACATATTGTAGTATTTAAAAAAAGATAACAGATAAGCCTGACGGGGAAAAGCTTATTACACTTATTATGTTTGATTGTCTACATATGTATATATATATATTATACTGTAATCATGTCACGTAAATAAATAAATTAACATAGATAACGTATTCGTCGTTCATTTGGGCACTATCAATCATATTGTGGTATTTAAAAAAAGACAACAGGTAAGACTGACTGGGAAAAGCTTTTGTTATTTTGACAGAACCAATCAGCACGCTCTAAATACATTTAAATCTGTTGCAAGCAGCCAGTCAGTGGAAGGAACAAAATGGCGTTTTAAGACAGGTTGTTGTTTAATGCATGTCACTTTTCCCTGAAAGCATATAAATGGGAAATAACAACTGCGACTGCTTAATAGAGGTGACGGCTTATACAAGATTGACTGTATGTATAAACACATGCGTCATTTTCTATTTAAGGGTTAACAGCTATGGGGATGTGAAAGCACAGGCTCCATTCGGTGGCTGCAAGATGTCTGGAATCGGTCGAGAATGGTACGTATCAATTTATACTCTTATAGATTGCAGGGTGATTATTGATGCATCCAATGAAAGGCAATTCCAGACAGCTGTTGTTACATGATTTTATGTTTTGTAAAATGAGTGGCGAAAGAGATGATGTAAATAGGCAACGGTGGACGAATGGATACAAAAATTACGAACATTATTTGAAAACCACAGGTATATCTAAACTATGTTGGTTTTATCGTGACACAGCACGCAATACATTTCACTTCAATTGTGTCGATTGTGACTGAAATGTGATCTAAAGAACGAATAACTGTTGCCGTACTTGCAATCATGGCAGGTAAAAAGTAAAGCCAGTTGTGATTGGAAAGTTACGAAAACCTGAGGTGTTTTAGAAGAGAAAATATAAAGTCACGTCTTGTCCAGTATTATTTTAATAACAAAGTCTGGATGACCAGTTATGTTTATGAGGATTACTTCACATGGTTCAACAGGATAATGAAGACACAGAAGAGATACGTATTTGTATTTGTTGACAATGCACCATCACACCCGGATTTAAAGCAGAACAACGTCAAATTACAGTTTCTGTCCATGAATTTAGAAAATATCAAAGCAGCAAAACGGAATAAACTTAAATATGTTTGACGTTTTATGCCACAAGTAACCAAACTCAACAAAAACGAACCTTTCAAGCCATACCAGAGTGATGTCCCTTTATCAATATAGAAACACAAGGGTCGGAATAAACACTGATCTATTTTATTTGCACCATGAAGATATATATAAGCTTCAAAGCTGAGTGATAAATATAACAATTGCCGGTGGTTCCTTTGATGTTATTTTATAACATATCACATAAGAAAGCTTCACGACTCATTTATGCTGTGTACTTTTTATATCTCTTCCAGTGGCGAGTACGGACTTCAACAGTATACCGAAGTGAAAAGTGTAAGTATTCCGTTAATGGTTGTGTCAATAATGATGTCATATGTGAAAAGTGTAAGTATTCCGTTAAAGGTTGTGTCAATAATAATGTCATATGTGAAAAGTGTAAGTATTCCATTAAAGGTTGTGTCAATAATGATGTCATATGTGAAAAGTGTAAGTATTCCGTTAATGGTTGTGTCAATAATGATGTCATATGTGAAAAGTGTAAGTATTCCGTTCATGGTTGTGTCAATAATGATGTCATATGTGAAAAGTGTAAGTATTCCGTTTAAGGTTGTGTCAATAATGATGTCATATGTGAAAAGTGTAAGTATTCCGTTAAAGGTTGTGTCAATAATGATGTCATATGTGAAAAGTGTAAGTATTCCGTTAATGGTTGTGTCAATAATGATGTCATATGTGAAAAGTGTAAGTTTTCCGTTAATGGTTGTGTCAATAATGATGTCATATGTGAAAAGTGTAAGTATTCCGTTAATGACTGTCAATAATGATGTCATATGTGAAAAGTGTAAGTATTCCGTTAATGACTGTGTATTCCGTTAATGACTGTTTCAGTAATGATGTCATATGTGAAAAGTGTAAGTATTCCGTTAATGGTTGTGTCAGTAATGATGTCATATGTGAAAAGTGTAAGTATTTCGTTAATGACTGTGTCAGTAATGATGTCATATGTGAAAAGTGTAAGTATTCCGTTAATGACTGTGTCAGTAATTATGTCATATGTGAAAAGTGTAAGTATTCCGTTAATGACTGTGTCAGTAATGATGTCATATGTGAAAAGTGTAAGTATTCCGTTAATGACTGTGTCAATAATGACATAATTTCCTGGGGTCTTTGAATGGTAGTAAGTGCTCGAGCACAACCCATCTCCGTAAGTAACTGATAGTGAAGATTTTCCCACTTGAATCAGAGGTGAGAGACGAATGATAATGAGACACAATGCCGTATATCAATCATCACGGAGACTGTTGCCGGGCAGGGATTCAAAGAGTCACGACCTCTGGGTTGACAGTCTGACGCCCGACCGACTGAGCTAATCGGGCCAGGCTCTGGCAAGAGGAACTGAAATCTTGGTTTGCAATGCTGATACAAAACGAAAAATAGCTTACAAAGTATGTACTACTAGAAACAATATAGTTGTAATTGTATTATCAGACAAATACAGGCGGTTAAAATAATTCGTTTATACATATGTGGAAGTATGCAGATCAAATACACTACAGTGTGCTCACTAAAGCATGTAGTCACTACTTACCGCAATGATTTTTTGAAACGAGAAAAAATCTATAACAAACCGTACATAATGTTTAATTAGTATTTTTATCGTTGGTTTCTATTTCAGGTGATGTTTAAAACTCCAATCAAGATGATCTAAATTAAACTAAAGGTTTAAGGAAAACAGGAAAAATGTAAAATTATAATTGAACCGAATTTGAATATTGTACACAACGTCTTCCTGTATTTCAGTATTGGCATTATTTGTTTATTTCTTATTTTATGTTTCCTGTAGTTTAGTTATAATGTATATGCTGAGCTACTTTAAGTTCCCCAAGTATTTGGCAAGTTGGTAGATTTTGCGCCAGACAGTAGGACAGTATATCGGCTTTCCCGTTACAAACCGATCGCCCTTCTATGTAAAAAAGGTCTACATGCAAATGCTACTGATGGCTCAATAATAAATGTTCAATAACTCTGTTCCTGGGTCCAAATGGTCGCCCAGGAAGTGGGAACCAGCCTAGGTCGTAGTTATGTTGGAATTTGGTTTTGAATTTGTTTATATCACATTAAAGTACATAACTTCAACATTATATTCATATAAAGAAAAGAATAAAGATTTCAAGGGGAATCGCCAGGTTTTTTCCTACCGCAAAAATTGAATGCCAAATAAGTTATATTCTGTAGACAATTCCATACTACTTTTAATCAATAAATATTTTATATGCAGTCTTAATTTCAAACCTTTTTCCTTTATTCTAAACATGTTCTTTTCAATATATATATCCATAGTAAATAAGTCATGGTCAACACCAAATTTATTGGTTTTGCAGACGCCTTGATATTGTGTCTATGGCTTGCATTGTAGCTAGGCGTGTTCGCCGTAATCTGGTCTTTACATTTATGTCTTGGTTATTCAAAAATAATTATTTCCATATATATAGCATGCATTGTGAATGAGCTTCTGAATAGATCCTAAAAATCGTAAATTCCGTTGTTGTGAATTTAATTACCTCCCTTTATGAAATTATATAAATATATATAAATTCACAGTATCTCTATGATCCAATGTGTTTATAGATATGTCCTTTATATAGCATATGAGTAGTCATCCTACTCATATAAAGCTATCAGTTCATGTATGCAATTGTCCGTCCAGTCCAGATGTGTCGTATGTAGATCTATAGTATATCAGTCATGGTCGACACCAAATGTATTGGTTTGGCAGAGGCCTAGATATTGTGTCTATGGTTTGCATTGTAGCTAGGCACGCTCGTCGTTGTCTGTACCTTTATGTCTTGGTTATTCACAAATAATTATCATACACACACACACGTGCGTGTGTGTGTGCGTGCGTGCGTGCGTGTGTGTGTGTATTTAATATGCGTATTAATTCAATGACAAAGGGGTTATTTTGAATTATTCCTTATATCTATAGATTGTATTAAACAATTTGCAAATTATTGGAACATAAATGGCATAACCATTTTAAAAATGCGTTCATTACCGTTAAAGCAGTAAACAAACGTTGCTTAATCATTTACAGTGCAGAGCATTTTACAGGGGAGTTCATGGTTTCATATACAAACCAGTTCGTCTAGCTTTGTATAAGGCAGACTGTGGTTTCATTGAATAATTGTAACAGTGTGGTAAACGGCATTAAAGATTGATATAATGATGTCACCTTCTTTATATTTAGTACAAAACTATAGTTCTCAACAAACTGCATATCAAGAACATTATTACAAATAGGAGTCTCTTTCCAGAGAGTGGGTTAGTGTTTATCGAGTAATGACGTGTACAATACTAGCGAAATAAAAAAGATAATAAAGTTTCCAGTACATTTTACGTGTTTTAAGCATAAACTCGCTATTGTACCTTCCTTGGATAGCGCATATCTAAGACCGAGAGAGTGTTTGTTATAACCCCGGTTTGGACATTTTTATTTAATAAATCACAGTGTATAACTTTCAACATGTGTTATGTTAGGGCTAGTGGTCATTTAGTTTTAAAATTATGTTTATTCATAATTTTAAGTGTCCTGTAATGTCGACCTAAAATGCAACTAATGTCTGGCTATACCTAAATAAATCCCATGGACATACCTCTTGTTATGGACTTATCTTAGGAAACTTTAGTTCTACTTGCTGTACTACATGTGTATTTGCTTTGGCGTCTACAGGTATTGAAATAAATGGCTTCGCCACAGGTCATTTAACCATAGGGGCACCCAAGCGCTTGACTGTCAGAAATGGCATTCCCCTAGCGCTTGAATTCTTAAACAAAATTTTGCAAAAGTTTACTTTCTTCTAAATCATTATTTTTCTTTGCATATATTTTCTTAATTTAGTGCCTAAAAACATACTAAGTATGATTAATTTCAATGAGTGCTTTATTACACTTAGGTGTTTACGCGCTCTTACCCCAGCGCTTGCATTCCTTCCTGTGGAGAACCCTGTAACCGCATTGTCAACACATGTTATATACGACATATCGAATCTTTATTGTTGGTGGTAGAACTTCAAATGAATTTAAATGCCTGGAACCATCGTCCTTCTGAATGTGACTGGCACATTTTCGTACATAACTTTAAAGACTGAGTGTGGTTTTGAATCCACGACCATAGCGTTTAAAGGCAAATGGATGTTAGGCGACATCTCCGTGACCACTGACGGAGGACCAGGTATTGGAACAAAGCATGAATGTAGTGTTTGTTTACAGTTCTTCTGACCATATCTGTCATTGATATAGCGACCCCTTGGGGCATTAAGATGCTATGTGTCTCGTGTTTCAGATACTGATAGCATTTTGATGTTCTAAGGGATTGATAGGTGTACATTTCTGCTTACTTACAACAAGGACTTGTATATCTCTATATAACTGGCCTCTTAAGGTCTCATTACACAGTTAAATTTTGTCGTTTGTTCTATATAAAATAAGGTCTAGGATTCCAATGGTAAAAAATGAATTCCACATAGAATTTTTTGTAAACTTTTTTTTCATAGCAGGAATGTAAACCCACATAAAAATGTACAATAACTGTAGGTTGACCACGCTGTCTTTTTAGCTCTACTGGCCAAAGGCCAGAAGTGCTTATGCAATGGCGCTCTGTCTGTCGTTCGTCGGCTGTTAGCAGCACTTTCTCTGAAACCACTAGGCCAATTATATTGAAACTTCACATTGATGTTCCTATTGCATAGGAGACTATACAGAAGATTTTTTATCTGAAATTCAAGATTGCCGCCGTTACTAAAAATAGTCCAAACTTAAAAAATATTCTTCTCATGAACGGCCAAACATATTTTCAAAATGTTTATCAAGTAATGATGACAAACTATAGTTTTGTTAGATTCGTTCGAATGGTGTCCCTAGGGTTAAAAATGACTGCCCCGAGGGTTCAGTTAGGAGACAAACGTCATTATAATGATTTTTTTTTTTTAAATGGAAAAGATTTTGCCTATATCTTCTTCACAGAAGCATAGTTTGGTGAAGCGGTTCAGTTTTGTAAAAATGACTTGGGTCCCACTGTCTTAAGGGGTCAGGAGAGGCCCCAAAAGGGTAAAAATTGGGAATTACAAAAACTGTTTTCTTAAGAAACGGTATGTCAGATTTGTTCATATTTGGCCTAAATTACCCCTTTTTGTAGGGGTTTAATTGCAGATAAGAATTTATGGGCTAAATTTACATAGGAATATAATTTTGCATCCATGTGTACAAAAACTTCTTTTTAAAATTTGAATCATTTCTGCTCATAACAAATCGCTAAGAGTGGGTGACTGAAGTTCTGACAAATTAAGGGGCTGGGTTGAATAAAGGGTTCTGTACAGGGGACTGTATTGTTTTTACAGATGAATGGGTATGGAAATCAAAAGTATTTCCTTTTCATACCAAAGCAATTAAGTTTGTGTTCAGTATGGGTGTGGTGGGGGTATTTATCCACAAGTTGTTAAGACGACCCCCCCCCCCCCCCCCCCCACAAAGAGTGTTAATATTGTGAAGTTTCAAAGTGCTATAGCCACTGTGAGTCAGTAGAGAATCTTCAGGCCCTCTTGGACCTCTTGTTTAAAAAAATGCAGTGACACTCCGAGATTTTTGGGGAAAAAAAGAATGCTCAAATACAAATGCTCATAAATACATGCATATGTTAAAATCCTATAAAAGTCACTTCTTTAACACCAATGACAATTTTGAAAATATTTCAAAACCAAACTAAATAGGCCTTGTTCTTAAGCGTAAGAATCATGTTACCGTTGGAAAAAAGGGGCGTAACTGTGTAGTGAGACGTTAAAAGTTATTTTACCAAATATAAGTTGTTGTATCAGTCCGTATCCATTTAACTGTCATGTTAAGTTTCAAATGAGAAGTTCCTGTAGAGCTTTGTTTCTCCAAGGAACTATAGAAGAATCAGAATATCCGATATCTTTTAACTGTAGCTGACGAAATATCGATTTTAGCAGACGATCCGCGTAAAGAGTTATCGGCAAAGTGGCATAACGTAACGTTTTTGGAAATCGACGCCAGTTGCAATTCCTTCCATCTCCAATTCCTTGGTTTCACCGAATCCAAATTATATACCCTTACCGTTCATCTATCTCTATCCGTGTCATGCAATATGTTCTATTTTCGGTAAGCCTTGTTATGATTATATCTAATTTATACTTCAACACTTATTTGAGGCTCATCAACTAACAAATCACATTTAGAATAACAGGGTACCCAACCGCTTTAACCCTTTACTCCATAGATACACGTTTTCCCACACCAATCACAGAAGGCCTTTGAAAACAGTGCAGGAAGAGTTCAGATTGCTCATCACGAGCAATCTGAACACTTCCTGCACTGTTTTCAACTCTGTCAGTTAATATAAACATAATTCACCCAGTAATTCAAAAGCCTTCTATATTAGAAGTGTCCATAGGCGTTTATATTAGGTGTCCAATGGCGTCTATATTAGAGATGTCCATAGGCGTCTCTATTAGAGGTGTCTAAAGGCGTCTCAATGAAGTAAAGTGTTAAAAGTGCGACAAATTTAGACCGTAGCACAAACCATAATATAATTGTGATGATGTTTGATATAAATGTTTTACTGGTATGCTCGAAAAAATATCGGCATCTTTATGTTGAAAATTTGACTGACTTTGACAATTATCGAACTTTGCCTGTATGTTATGATTACACAGCTAAGCACCAATCAAACACAGAAACCCTTTCAGACGTTATTATATGGAACCAATTGGATCTCAGACAAATCAACATACAGTGGTACATGTAATGCTTCTTCATCTTTCTTCACATGGCGGGGAACATAAAAATATATTATATTTATAAAGACAATAAAAAATGTTGCCTTGAGGAGACAAAGTTTAGTTTGTTACACTTAAGACTGGTAAATTGAAAAAGAAGACATATGCACATTGAACAAAGAATTTGAGAGAAATTTCTATAGTTCCTTGACATTGAATTAAAACTACATGTACAAGGTCGTAGCGTGACACATTTGGAAGTTTCTCAAGGATAACGTTGCCAGGGCGATTCCCACTTCCATGGATGGTTTTTAGAAATAGAAATAATGGCTTCTGCTGACTTTTCAAATTTTTATGTTTCATCGGGCCAAAACTCATTACTTTAACTGAATATTATTCTACGGCAGGACATGGCTTCTCGGGCTTCACACATTTACACAAAGGACGCACTGTTGCGTTATGCAGTTCATACTTCAACTTCAACAAGTAGGTTACCTATTTGTACCCTTCCTGTTTTTCTATTGCTTCTATAGACATTTTAGCCTATTTATTTATTTAAGGCGCCAATTTCAAATGTTATTCAGCAGAGTAACTGGTGGGTATGCCACGCTTCGCGCCTGATGTGTAAATTACATCAATTACCTCATACATAAAGACACGTATAATAAATGGTAAAGATAAATAACAATAAACTAACAACATATCTATCTCATATTTATTTATATGATACATGACAAATAAACTAAAACAAGTATTGCACATCATAATCCTATTGACAAAACTGGTCACATGACCATAAGTGGGTAAACATATCGCTCTGTAGCTAGCAGATAGTAGGATTTTAAATTGAAAGTTAACTGATATATTGATAAACTAATGGAAATAATTTTTCATGTTAATTTGTGGATCATACTGCATGTTATAAAGAAGGTTTTACTTGAAAAAATAATTCGGCGATCAGAATGACGACATAAATAAATTAAATACCTAATTTAAACCTTTCATCGATTCAAGCAAGGAATAATATAGAGAATCAAATGCAACTGATTGAGAGTTTGAGAATGCTCGCTTATTCACGCAAAATCTCGCAATATCTCGTTTTCAATTATCTTAACTTACATTCACCTCAGAAACATAAATCAAAATTCTTACACTGCAGAATGAAATTATCATCAAAACAATACCATTCCCAGCAACTTGTATTTAAAATTGTTAAAGTGAATCTGATTACAAAAAATTGTAAACTGCAGTTAAAATAACTACAATATTATTATTAGATTACATACAACATACAGTTGATGTTGAGAAATCAAATTGCCCGTGAGTTATGAATGATTAATTTGCCAAATAACGAATCCTCGTGTGCTGTTTTGTCAACATTTAATCAGGAGGTGCAAGTTTCCTATCTTTTTATACAAGTCCTTGGTTCAAGCTTCAGTAAATATACAATTGGCATAATCATGTGAAAAGTGTGGATTGCAGATTCGTTACGAGACTATTTAAGACATTATATACAGAGATAAAGAGGAGTTGAGAATCACTCTTTGCGTTATTTTCCACACTGGCAGACCTGCATTTGTTCCTGTATTTATAAGGTTAGTTTGTTTAACCCTTTACTTCATAAAGACACCTTTGGACACCTCTTATAGGTGTAACCCCGCCATTGATTTTTAATCTTTAACCTATAGTAAATAATAAAAGTTTGAAGGCTTGTCATTCATGTCCCAAATGAAAGAAGTGAAACCTACATTTTACTGTTTGTCAACCTCTGCACTATCAAAATATGATGAGAACAGTAGGGGTCATGTGTCATATAAGAGATTATTTTATGCTCAGTGTGTACACTGGTGACAAAGTGAAAGTAGACTTCCGAAATCATGAATTCATACCCCAATTTCCAAGCATCATTTTTTTTTCTAAATTCACAATTCAAACATGACAATGCTATCAAAATGTTCAAAATACATCAATAATGCCGTTCAAATAAAAAAATGAGCATTAAAATAAGGAAAATGCATTTTTAAAGAAGAAGAATTGAGGATTATTTATAACCGCCATTATACGACTACCCCACGGAAGCACTTCCTTTTTGCAATGGTGGCACTATGCCTTATATAGACGCCTTTGGACACCTCTAATATAGATGCCTTTGGACACCTCTAATATAGAAGGCTTTTGAATTATTGGATGAATTATGTTTGTATTAACTGACAGAGTGGAAAACAGTGCAAGAAGTGTTCAGAATGCTCGTTACAAGCAATCTGAACTCTTCCTGCACTGTTTTCAAAGGCCTACTGTGATTGGTGCGGGAAACGCGTATCTATGGAGTAAAGGGTTAAGGCAAAATATTCACATGCGCTTCAGTCTGGTGTGTGCCAGGCTTTTTTGAATATTTGTTTAAAGTAGCTTTCGCTTATGCGAACTATCCAGTTTTATTTAATTTCCCCTTTAGCTATTAGCCCTTTGTTAAATCTGCAAAAAAATGCCTAACATATATAATACAATAATTCAAAATATGTCAAGTTCTTTCTTTTCCAAACTGACCTGAGCAATTTATTGAAAATTTTGTTAATTTGTTCCATTTCTTAGACCACATATTAGAGCAAATTGACATTTTTATGATACCAGTACATATATAAACAATAAAGTAATGATAAAATACACAATATGGATTTAGGGAGGCATCTTAATCTATATAACTGGTTTGTCATTGCTAATAAACAAGAAATGTTGGGCAGTACGTATCCATTCAGAAATGCTTCCCTGCATACAGCAGAGCATGTTTACCAATTAAGTACCATGTGCATACAGTGAATAAAAATATTAAAATAATAAATATGACAATTGGGTTGTGTTTATAGACTAAATTATATTAAAAACGTGCATGTTATATCTATAATCATCAATTATGCAAAGTGATCCCCTTAATTCTCATAAATTATATAAATTTTTAATCTTATTTTCCAATGAGCGTACAAAATTTGCTTTTGCTTATAACTTTTTCATATTTTGTATCATTATATTTTTTCATTTCTTAGGTGAACATTGTTCATTATTTATCATTGTGCAAATTGTGCACTCTTTTCAGCATTATGAGTATTATTTCTAATGACTATTTCTATCATCTATGCAAACTTTGCACTCAAGTTATAATTGATTGTGTAAATTTTGCACTTAACTACATGCAACATTTATATAGTACATAAACACGGTTCAGATTAAAATTCCTCTTATTCAATAAACCCATTATTGATACAGCAATCCAAGATGACGAGAATATGCTTTTGGTAAATGTACAGGTGTGTTCTGTGAAATGATCTTGTTTTATTCTGGGGTCATATGTGAAAAGTTCTTATTCAATGTATATGATCTGTGAAATGGTTTGGTTTCATTTAGGTTTACGTGTACTGGATAAGTTCTCTGGTTTGATGCTGATGTAACTAAATGTTCTGTGAAATGTTCTCTGGTTTGATGCTGATGCAAATAAATGTTCTATGAAATGTTCTCGAGTACAATTGTACTATATATTGTTCCCATGTACTGTGCAATGATCCAACAGTTGTGTTTCTAACGTACAGTTTACTATGCAATGTTTCCCAGTAATTTGTCCTGAGCCATGTTCCCCAAGTACAGCGCAATAATCCCAAGTAGTGTACCTGGTACTGTGTATGATGTTCCCAAAATACAGTGTAATGCAATATACAAAGTACAGCATATTGGCCAATGATCCAAGTACAGTGTATTGTGTAATGATCCCAGTACAGTGTACTATGCAATGATTCCAGTACGATGTTATGTACAATTATCCCAGTACAGTGTACTATACAATGATCCCAGTGCAGTGTACAATACAATGATCCCAGTACAGTGAATTATGCAGTGATCCCAGTACAGTGAACTATGCAGTGATCTTAAGTTGTGTAAAGTGCTGGCTTGGTTATGTCAGTGTTATGTTTATTGTTAAACTATGAAATACATGTATATTATAATATACTGTGATAAACTATGAAATAGTTTGTTTGAACTGCAAACTAGCCTTACACAGTCCGACAATTCAACATGTTCTGTTCTGGCACATAGGATAGCCTAGATAAATGTTTCTTTGTACAGTAGAGCTTATCAAAAGGTGATTTTTTAACAACTACAAAGATAAATGTACATTTGAATATAAATTTTGTCTTTCTTTGTAGAAGACACAGCAGTATAGTAAATAATACAAATGCTATTTCCATCAATAAATAAACAATTTTCATTTTTAGCGTTAGAATATGCTTAAAATTATTTCTTGAATACCAGACACGGATTTCCAAGTTTTTTTGCCAGGTACGGACATTTTATTCTACACCCCTTCCATTTTTTTTCTTACCATCCATGTGCCGTGATGAGACGTTACAACATAAAGATTGTTGTATAAAGAATAAAATTGAGATAATTATTCATTGTATCTGGTATAATAATAATCATTCACGGCTTTTTCAGTTCTAATATGAAACTCTGTCCCTTTAGATAACTGTGTTCCGGCGAACTCAGCATAGCCTCATTCCCAGCAAATACGTGGTACGAATGAAAAAATCACATTTATCTCTCTGGATGGTACTCAAAACAATAGAAGGTTCGTATATTATGTCCCTATCCTAGTTTTGGTAATTGATTCCAACAACTAAAACCAACAACATCACAGACAGATTAAGGACGGCACAACTAACACTTCAAAAACATGATAACAACACGTTGTGTATAACAAGTATTATGCACCGGTCATTTAACCAACCAGACAAAAATGACCACAGCTATAACAGTAATTACAATAAATATCAACACATATTACGAAACTGTCATTACTCTGGCAATAACAAAAGGATCACAGCTATAGTCATTTTAGATTGAACTTCAACACATACTAGGGCCATATACAGTTCGACCTGTCTTAAGCAGCCAGTAAAGAGAAGGAGCAAAAGTGGCCTTTTAAGACAGGTTGTTGCTTAATACTGGTTAATTTGCTCTGAAAACAGAGAAATGGGAAATAGTAAATGTGGCTGCTTAAGACAAGTGGCTGCTTAATAGAGGTGACCGCTCACACAGGTTTGACTGTAGATATATATATACACACACAAAGCTAAAGGCATGCTATTCACATACATGACTCCAGAAAGTAATACTAAAGTAGTCCAAGATATTCGCAGCAAGATATAACATGTATTTGGTGTATAATTGTTTCCATTTAATATATCAAAGTATCATTTATTATATGATTGGTTGGTTGTTTAGTGTTTGGCATCACTTTCAACAATTGTTCAGTTACATCGCGACATTGTTTACTCGAGACAGTATTCTAAGCGCTGCCACACTGGATTATACTGACACTGGGCCAAGTCCAAGACCTAGGACTATCCTCTAAATGCTAAGTGCTAAGCTAAGAAGCTTCCAGTACCATATTTTTTAAGTTTTTGGTATAACCAAGCCGGGGATCGAACCCACAACTATCTGCATGAGAGGCAAATGTTTTACCCCTAGACCATTGCTGCGGGCATTCATTGTACGAAGTAGTTGTATGATATTTCCAATGCATAACTGTTTCACGTTCTTACATTTAACAAGAATAGTCCTTCAGTTACACTATAATTTTGCCATTTGTCCGTATTCCAATTTCTAAATTGTATGAAATCTTTCTGTCCAAACTTCAATATTTCCATGTAATATGCATTGTTCCTCTTTTCGTTTTATTAACTCTGAATGCCACAAGTTAGTTATTCTTCATTCATATTTTAGTGTCAAATCCACCCAAACCTTAATTAACCATTTCTCATGCTGTATGGCAGAAAAGATCGAGAGGAGATCGGAATATAATGCTATCATTTCCATATATATATATAGAGAGATATATAGAGTCAAAACCTGAGCCAGTCAAAGGAAGGAGCAAAAGTGACCTTTTAAGACAGGCAAGACAGGTTTAATGAAGGTTAATTTGCTCTGAGATTATATAAATGATAAATAACAAATGTGAATGCTAAAGACAAGTGGTTGCTTAAAGCAACACATCCACGTTTGAACTTTTAAAAAAAAAAAATTAATTGAGTTATGAGCACATTTCCCATACAAACATATGATCAGTTAGCTGTATATGAGCATATAAACACAATCCCGAACAAAATGATGCCCAAATTATAATGCGTGACTAACACTTTATAAAACAAGCGTGTAACTCACCAGAGTCAAAACAAATTGTCAAAATGACTTTCAAGGCAGGTAAAGTACACTACGCACTAAAACGTGAAGTTTTTTAATGCGACTCGCATAATTCAATTTGAAACCAAGTTGGAAATCTCGGCAATTTAAAAATAATTTATAAAGCGTTTGTCACACTTTATAATTTGGACATCTTTTTTTATAATTCTAAAGCATTCTGGATAGTGTTTGTTAGCACATATACAGCTCACTGACCATATATTTATGTATGGGAAATGTGCTCACAACTCAATTGAAAAACTTTTTAAAAAAGTTTAAACGTGGATGTGTTGCTTTAATAGAGGTGTCTGCTTATACAGGTTTAACTGTACCTTGTAGCAAAGAAGTCCATTATAAACTATTTTCCAAGTAACAACATCCCCCTGTGGTACATATGTACCAAAGGCAACTGAACTCTGTTGTAAACCATTCCAAATGCTATAATTTTTCTATATGGTAACAAATTCAACCAAAAGTCAATTATAAACCATTTCCCATACTACAGCTTATCTGTTTGGTACCAAAGTTGACCAAAATCACAGATCCATAATATCTGGCCAAGTATTCATCATGCATTCAGCAAATCCAATATTTCAGTTGGTTAATACTAATTTATTTTAACTCGACTACCAAAAACGCTCAGAGCTTAAATTAATTGCTCCGGAGTCCGTTTCTGCAAGTACCAGTACTGAGTGTTTTTTTTGAGATGTCATTAGATCGAGTGTCATACCAATGACCTCTTAGTGGCCATTGCTCTATGCATTACCAGTTGATACAACCCATATGCATAATTCACATTGACCAAACTGCCTCAATCAACTCATACCGATTCAAAATGTCAAACAACCCTATCAATTGGAATCTTTATAAAGTCAGTGCATTACAGTTGAGGACCTACTCAGGAGGTTTCAAAGTAATGTCTGCTAAAAATAGAAACACAAAGTACAGATAAACCTGTACAAGTGATCATTTCTATTACACAGCCATGTGTCTTGAGAAACCACATTTGTGATTTCCAATTTATATGCTTTCAGAACAAATTATCCTGCATTAAAAAACAACCTGTCTTCACAGGTCATGTTTACCATTTCCCTCTACTGGCTCCTTAAGACAGGTTTGACTGTAGAAAAGACTCTATATGAAATAAATGACAGGTTAATCTCTGTAATTGTCACTAATTTAGCCTTGTTTCAGCATCTTATTTTTATCAAGGACTTTTATAGAGAAGGAAAAGCAACTGATTTAGATGTTATGAACGCTCACACGTATTCAAAGTCTTGATGTTGTATGGTGTTTAGCATCGCTTTCAACAATTTTTCAGTCATATCGCGACGGTGTCTACTTGAGACAGTATTCTAAGCGCTGTCACACTGGAGTATCATGCCGCAGACACATAGTATGATACCCCTACCAGTCACATTATACTGATACCAGGCCGACCAGACCTAGAACTCTCCTCTAAATGCTGAGCGTCAAGCTAGGAAGCTTCTAGTACCATTTTTAATACCTTTGATATGAACTGGCCGGGGATTGAACCCAAGACCTTCCGCATGCGAGGCGGACGCTCTACCACTAGACCACGCAGCGGTCTCAAAGTCTTGAGAAATCTCGTTTTTCAAATAACTTTGAAAATAACTCAGAAATACAAATTAAAATTCTTTCCTGCACAATATAATTCTTTACAAAAATGAGACCATTCCAATCAAACTGTGTTTAAAATTGTTGAAGTACTTAATCACAAAATTTGTATATTGCAATTTTCCATCAAAGTGCGTATAAAATTGTTGAAGTACTTAATCACAAAATTTGTATATTGCAATTTTCCATCAAAGTGCGTATAAAATTGTTGAAGTACTTAATCACAAAATTTGTATACTGCAACTAAAAAATCAAATAAGTACTTGAAATTTTACTTCAAATGGCAATATTTTAAATTCAAGATCAATTTGCATGTTTAAAACAGTATAAAACATCCAAGGTTACACTTTACATTTATGTAAAAGAAATCAGTTGCCTGTGAAATTTGAATGATTAATTTGCCAAATTATCAATTCTTCGGATGCTATTTTGTAAACATTTAGTAGTAAGAAGCAAGTTTCCTGTCCCTCTATAGATGTCCTTGCTATTATTAAAATATGAAAATGTTTACTGAAAAAACAATGATAGGATTAAGTGTTTCAATCAACAGTAGCTAAATGGTGTTTAATTCACTTAATAATAAGACAGTGTTGACAATATATAAATGATTTAAAGCGATATTATATGATACAGATGGTCATAAATATAGATGATTTAGTTGGAGTTTGTAAAGAATGGAGACGAGCCATTACTAAGATTTGGAACTACACCACTGTATCTGGAAAATCTTTCCCGTCAAAGTATATACACACAGATGACTGTGATGTGGATTTTTCGTCATCCTTCAACAGTGATGTGAACTCTGTCAGTGATTCGTCAGACGAACAGCGTGACGACATGTATGTCTGACTGACACTCTCGGACTTTAAGGAACTCTCTGCACTGAAGAGTTCACTTCTAGTGTTGTCAGGGGAAGACAAAAATGGATTTGTATTTCCAGACTGGTTGTTTGCATTTCCGCTGAAGGGGTTAGTTGGTACAGCAGCAGTCTGTCCAAGTGCCGACTGCTGATTGGATGCTTGGTTCAGCTGGTATTTAAACTGCAGCATTTGTTTCTGTGGTGGACTGAGAGGTCTCTGTCTACTTCGAGAAGTAAACAGTGGTTGATCAGTGTCAGCAGAAGTTACAAATGATGTCGTCTGCTGCTGCAGATTTCTTGGTGGTATTGGCGGCGGAATTAGAGGCTTGGTGAACTCAGGTGTGGTTGACCTTGGTGGACTCTGAGATCCCTGGTCGTCTACCATTGTGAACTGTTGTATGCGAGATTGCACAAAACTCTTTGGACTGTTCAACTTCTTGTCTGGTGTGGTTATCACAGGTTTGGGTTTGTCGTAACCTGGGGGACTAAAGGGATTCAAAGGGCTTAAGGATCTCTGTGGACTAGTAGCACTTGGACTCATGGGCCTGGATCTTGATGCATAACTACCAGAAGTCGATTTCGAGTCTTGTTTCTTGAGACTGAATCTAAAGTGAAACTTGGAGTCCTTCATAGATTGTGCACTTTGCGGTGGACTTCCCGCCCCCGGTATCTTGGCATAAGTGACATTGACTGGTACCTCCGCAGGCCCAGTATAACCTGCTAGATGTCTCTGCGGTGGCGGTGGACTGGCACAGTTTTGCCTGGGTAATTTCTGGGATCTTACTGGACTAGATGACGGCGAGCGAGATCGTACCATCCTGGCTCCCTGTCTGGCTATCCTGCCCCTTACAGTTCCAGATGGTGCATGTATATCAGCGTGTGGATCGTCATGAGACTTGGACCGCTGGATGTAACGTGGACGACTAGTCTGGAGAAGACACATAGACAAAACATGAAAGCATGGCACATGTAAGTAAAGTATAGATATACAGGTAAATAACTGAAGATAGAACATTATAGACAACTGCTTTGAAGAATACTTATTTTAGCTGTTTCAGATCCAAATAAATGGAAGCATGTTACAGAAATGTAATAAAACAAGAGAGTAGAATCAATGAAATTCAAAATGGCACCTTTAAGCTCAAACAAGCTACAATTTTATTAAAGATAGAACAGTTAGATATCTTCTAGTAGAACTTTACTGCTGTTTTTGATTTAGCTCTTTCAGATCAAAATTAATGGTAACATATTACAGAAATATACAATAAAAATAAATAAAAATAAATCGAGTTTTTAACTGGTAGTTTAAGCAAGGTTAGTAGCAATGATAGGATACAATATCAGGCCATCCTTTAAGAATATATGTTTGCTGTGTTACAACCCAGTATTTTTCATGTGGGTAGATAGCTAATTTTTTGTTTTACCAGATTTTGATTTTGCAGTCATTTTAAAGAAAAATGGACAGAAATCATGAAAATTTTTTTTAACACTTTGAAAGTCATTAAAAAAAGTTTGAGAAGCTGCAATTTTGAGTGAGTAGGTAGAAGCACTGCAAACAATATATTTTTTAAGGATGGCCCAATGTTTTCTATCATTTGGATTTTATACCTATCTAGCCACCAATTTAATGTCATTGCTGGAACACTCAAATGTGATGATGGCAAAATGTTGAATAAGGGCATGCATGATTATGGCAACTTGTGTCAATTGTTATAACGTTATTTCACAAGCAAAAAAATAGAAAGTGGTGCCTATGAAATGAAAACTGACACCTTATAGCTCCGCCTTGCTGCAACTTTTTATCACAGGAAATAAGATGCACTTGATCTACATAGTTCATTTAGACTGATTGTTGTAGGAAAGTATATACATTGTTGTAGTTAATACAACTCATGCAACAGCCACAGCAGAAGTATTAAATACGTGTAGTAAAAAACACCAAAAGTAACAAATGCATCTACACAATGATGGATCTACTTGGCTATATTTCTTCTTCAAAACATGTGTGACTGTTCTGACTTTGTGTTGCCAGATTCCCTATGATTCCCAACATCCCCTTTCAGGTTTGATGAGCAGCCTCATTTTCAAGAATGAAAGGTTTAGGTGTTTTGTGGCACTAATTAACATATAAATCAGTACAGAATGTATATCTCCTTGCACATTGGACCGGCCTTACATACCCTCCATACGGGACCAGCCTTACGTTCCCTTCACACGGGACCAGCTTATGTTCCCTTCACACGGGACCAGCCTTACATTCCCTCCACACAGGACCAGCCTTACATTCCCTTCACACAGGCTCAACCTTATATTCCCTTCACAAGGGACCTACCTTACATTCCCTTTACACAGGCCCAGTCTTACATTCCCTCCACACTGGACCAGCCTTACATTCCCTTCACGCAGGCCCATCCTTACATTCCCTCCACATGGGACAAGCCTTACTTTCCCTTCACACGTACTCAACCTTACATTCCCTCCACACTGGACCAGCCTTACATTATCTCCACACGTTAACAGCCTTACATTCCCTTCACACGGGCCCAACCTTATATTCCCTTCACATGGGACCAACCTTATATTCCTTTCACACGGGACCAGCCTTACATTCCCTTTGAAGGATGGCATGTTTTCAAAATACTTTGTCCAAATAAAGTATGGTGGGAATGCATTATCCTTAATCTGATGTGACCATATTGGTATTGGGAATCCAGTGGCTGGGAGCATGCATGCTATCTACTTGAGCACCACAACTCCGTAAAACACCAACAAAAAAGAAATGCAACAAAACACAACATATTTAGCATTATAAAAACACAACCAATCAAAACAAAACCATTAGCATGAACAACATTTTACAACCATCACAAGTCAACATGTTGAACACAAAACATAATGCATATTTTATACATTAACCACCAAACACAGTAATCAGTACATGTTTGACATTTTCAACCACACAACACAACACAACACAACATAATGCATATTTTATACATTAACCACCAAACACAGTAATTAGTACATGTTTGAAATTTTCAACCACACAACACAACACAACATAATGCATATTTTATACATTTACCACCAAACACAGTAATTAGTACATGTTTGACATTTTCAACCACACAACACAACACAACACAACATAATGCATATTTTATACATTAACCAACAAACACAGTAATTAGTACATGTTTGACATTTTCAACCACACAACACAACACAACACAACATAATGCATATTTTATACATTAACCACCAAACACAGGAATTAGTACATGTTTGACATTTTCAACCACACAACACAACACAACACAACATAATGCATATTTTATACATTAACCACCAAACACAGGAATTAGTACATGTTTGACATTTTCAACCACACAACACAACACAACATAATGCATATTTTATACATTAACCAAAAAACACAGGAATTAGTACATGTTTGACATTTTCAACCACACACAACACAACACAACACAATGCATATTGTATACAATGTCATCAAACACCAAACACATGGATTAGTACATGTTTTGTTCCTTAATTCTGCAGGTTAATACCAATATACAATATATGTTATCAAATATTTCCTAACATAGGCAGGTGTTCAATATCAATACGGATGGAACTTGAATATCATCTAATTCTTTTATGATAAAGGCAGAGAGGGAGAGGCTGGGAACTTAATGGTGCGACTCCACCGTGTCATATTATCAGCAGCAAATTCTTAAGAGGGATATCTTAACCCTTTACTCCATAGATACCAATCACAGAAGGCCTTTGAAAACAGTGCAGGAAGAGATGAAGTATATGAAGTAAAGGGTTAAAGGCTATACATATATCCATATATACCCTCATTCATTACTATTTTCACCGGTACATTTTCAAACTTGGTCATGTTTAGAATATATTTATTTTATATTTCCTAGGTGCAAAATAAGACACAACATTCAGGTTAGTAAGTATAATAAAAATATCTTACATATGGTACTTCTTACCATGACATGGTCTAGTTTAGTATAAAATTGATTTTTGAGCAGAATTATATCAAAATAAGGCAGACTAGTTAAGGCATTTAGCACCAGCAAAATATTTTTAATACTAGTACTGCATGGTCAAAGTTAGTAAGATATGTATTTCTTAGGTGAGTTATCAAAATACTACACAGCAATTCACGATATATATATATATACAGCACCATAAAATAGTATACTATTTAAATACTAATGTTGCAACCAAACTTGTCCATGCTCAGTGAAATATATGCATTTATTTACTTGCATATTTATCAAAAGACATGTAGCACCATCAATATTATTTCAATACTGTATTTCTGACCAAATAAGGTCAAGTTCGGCACAGTATGTATTTCTAGCAGAGTTTTCAAAATAAGACGCAGCAATTCAGGATGTATAGCGCCATACAATACTATTTTAAATACTTCATTTCCAACCAAACTTGGCCATGCTCAGTGAAATATAGCACTCTACAATACTATTCTAAATATTTCATTTCCGACAAAACTTAGTCATGCTCAGAGAAATATAGATAAATACAATACTATTTTGAATACTTCATTTCCGACCACACTTGGTCATACTCAGTGAAATATAGTACCATTCAATACTATTCTGAATACTTCATTTCCGACCAAACTTGGTCATGCTCAGTGAATCAAACACCATACAATACTATTTTAAATACTTTTTTTCCGACCAAACTTGGTCATACTCTATGAAATATAGCACCATACAATACTATTCTGAATACTTCATTTCCGACCAAACTTGGTCATGCTCAGTGAATCATAACATTATACAATACTATTTTGAATACTTCATTTCTGACCAAACTTGGTCATGCTCAGTGAAATATAGCACCATACAATACTATTTTGAATACTTCATTTCCGACCAAATTTGGTCATACTCAGTGAAATATAGCACCATACATTACTATTTTGAATACTTCATTTCCGACCAAACTTGGTCCTGCTCAGTGAATTATAGCACCATACAATACTATTTTGAATACTTCATTTCCTTACAAACTTGGCCATGCTCAATGAAAATAGCAACATACAATACTATTTATTAATACTTAATATCCAACCAAACTTGGTCATACTCAGTGAAATATAGCACCATACAATACAATTATGAATACTTCATTTCTGACCAAACTTGGTCATGCTCAGTGAAATATAGCACAATACAATACTATTTTGAATACTTTATTTCCGACCAAACTTGGTCATGCTCAGTGAAATATAGCACAATACAATACTATTTTGAATACTTTATTTCCGACCAAACTTGGTCATGCTCAGTGAAATATAGCACAATACAATACTATTTTGAATACTTTATTTCCGACCAAACTTGGTCATGCTCAGTGAAATATAGCACAATACAATACTATTTTGAATACTTCATTTCTGACCAAACTTGGTCATGCTCAGTGAAATATAGCACAATACAATACTATTTTGAATACTTTATTTCCGACCAAACTTGGTCATGCTCAGTGAAATATAGCACAATACAATACTATTTTGAATACTCCATTTCCAACCAAATTTGGTCATGCTCAGTGAAATAATCATTTTCTGGCAGATTTAGTCAATGTGTTAATAATATCACATGCAGTTAAACTGTCCATTCTATAACCATGCGGGATTAATTATGCAAAAATAATTTTACAAAAAAGGCATTTCCAAGGTCACAAAACAATCATATACTTCAATGTACAAGGATACAATATTGAATGTGTTAACATATCTACAACGTTATGACCTAGAAAATGCTGTTGTATCTCCTAGGTTATATCATCAAATATACAAGTTTATCTTAAAAAAAAAATTAAGCATGTTAAAACATCTGCAAGGAAACAAAACAATAAAGCATTCAATTTTCACAATATCAACATCGAATATTACATTATATCAAATGCTGTTATGATACAATATCAAATACACAATACATGTACATCAAATATGCAGTTATTTCCCATGATGCAATTGATCAAATGTGCAATTCAAATTCCCATGGTACAACAGATAAAACATCCCAGGGTGCATCAGTATGTACCTTCTTCCCATTCTCCATTGTCTCTTGAATGGTTTCTACAGATCGCGCCAGGCTTGCCTCTTTATGCTGGTACCCTGCCCCAGGTATGTGCATGCCGGTACCCGTTCGGTGCAACTGAAGCACATCATACTCTGTGTGATGTTTCTTATAGTGTGAAGACTGGTGGGTGGGGGAACTCTCTGTGCTATTACTCTCAGAGTCGCTGTTGTCATTCTGGCCACGACGGGCCACAAAGCGACGCATGCTTGTCGTTTTGGTTTTGGTTCGCTTCATTTTGAATGTTTTGCGACTTTTAGCATCCTGGCGCTGCAATCTGTGTTCACGTGGATTGAGGTCCTGATTATCTCCCATGGTAAGAGTTCCTGTGAATATACAGTTGTTCATAGTTGTTCATAGTTAAATAAATAAATGTAACCACTAGTATCAAGATGGGCCTATTAGTAAATCACTCACATGTTGCAAAAAATGATGGTGCTGAAAAACGAATTTGATAATTAAACTGTTTTACTAAATTAGGCTTGTTCAAAACATTCAAGATATAATGGTGTTAGGTAATACTATAATAGGCAAGTTTGGTGAAATTCAATAATAACTTCTGGTGTTAATTATTGTATCAGGATTTTTCAAAACTTTAAAATTGACCAAAACAATTTTTTCCAATATATCATGCCTATATAAACTCACTGACCAGTATTGCCAGTAGGGCAGCTATTTAAACATGCCAAAATAATATATTGAAAAGAGACTAGGTTAGATTAAAATAGATTTTCCTCTTAAAATTACAAAATATTTTGTGACATATTAAATCAGTCACATAATATCATTTTGATTTCAATTTGATTTTTACATTTGATAAAAATTGTATCATCTTATAAAAGTTCAAATGACATCATAAGGGTCGTCAAGCAGTATTTAAGTGCTGTCTATTTTTAGAATGGTGATTTCGTTTTCAGTCTACCACTCCAATTTGAATATCAATTTTTGTCATGTTTTGGTGGGTTTACACCACAACGTTCAAATTTTATTTATCAATGATAATGAGATGTGTTTATCCATTTCAATAATAATTTTATTTTTTTAGACATTTATAGCGTTTAGTTCACTTTATGACAGGTTTATAAAACAAGAGCTGTCAGAGGGACAGCATGCTTGACTATTTAGATGCTGTTCTAAAACAACAGCTATTTCAGGAAATGAGTAACAAATGGAAAACAATTAATATAAAAACTCAATGGTGGTAAAATTATGGTATAATTAATTTTAGCAAAATAATTCAAAAACAATATTTATGTTCATTAGGCCATAATAAATTAATTGCTAGATTATTTTCCCTGCCCCTAATTTTCATGCTGCCCCGACCCTTTTTATTTTAATAAAAAAATATATTATAACACTTGAAGTCTTGCTGGGTAAAACCAGTACTAAGCACAAGCGGAAAAAGTGTCTTTAATTAAGCATTTAGTTACATTTGTCATTCAAACTTGAAAATTGCTTTAAACATTTGAGACTCACCAAAAAAATATTGAACAATCAACCACTTACACTGTGTATTGCAGTTTGTTTTTATAAATATTTTCTAGCTACAAAGTCATACCTTCGTTCTCATACACGACCTCTGCAGGCGTCTGCTCATCCACACTGTTCTGGTTGGAAATTGGCGGCCGGAACACAATGGTTGGCTGTCTACCCAGCTTACTGGCAGATTCCAGTAGTATTTGCTCTGTAATTGTTAAGTTAGCAGATGTTGCAATGTTCTTGTGATATAAGATATATATTTTTCTGTAATTGTAAAGAGTTTACTTAAAGTATTTAGATCTACTGTTATTACATTGTTTCTTTTCATAATGATCCTGTAACAGTTGTCTCAAATTGATTAAGCCATAATAAATTAATTGCTAGATTATCATCCCCTAATTTTCTTGCCACCCTGACTTTTTTTATTTTCATTAAATTCTATAAAAACAATAAATAAGTTAAAAAAATTAACATCAAAAATTTAAAAACAAAAAAATTAATAAAAACAAAAAATTCCTCCCACCTTCCCTGGTTTTAAGAAAAATTTGGATGATAATCTAGCAATTCATTTATAATGGCCTTATGTAACAAACTCCTTGCAAAATATTATTTATGTCTCATATAACTTTTTATATGCTACAAAAATAAATACAGTTCAATACTGTCTTAAGCAGCCAGTCAATGACAAAAACTGCCTTTAAAGACAGGTTGTTGCTTAAAACAGGTTAATTTACCCTGAAAGCATAGAAATGGGAAATAACAAATGTGGCTGCTTAAGACAAATGACTGCTTAATTGAGGTGACCGCTTACATAGGTTTGACTGTACAACTAAATAAGACTCAATGAAATCTGAATTATTGGCCGCCTGTATTAAGAACAACAATGTCTGTTCCTCAAATCTTTCTAAGTATCCAGAATCCACATATGACCAGTACTGTTCTGGTGGTTTTCATGAGCCATCAGCTCCTTACTTATATATAAACGGAGCAGTAGTGTAGTGGATAGAGCAGTGGTAGCTCACACGAGGTTGCAGGTTCAATCTCCAGCTGGACTCTTTAAAAAAGTACTGTTTATACCAAGGAAGCAAACTTAGTTTAAACTTATTTATTTTTTCGATTGTGAAACAACTTAGAAAAATCACACTCGAAGTCTACCACGGTAGAACCAGTACTAAGCATATGCGGAAAAAGTGTCTTGATTAACCCTTTACTTCATATAGACGCCTTTGGACACCTCTAATAAAGACGCCTTTGGACAACTGTAATAAAACGCCTTTTGAATTATTGGGTGAATTATGTTTATATAAACTGACAGAGCGTTACGAGTAATCTGAACTCTTCCTGCACTGTTTTCAAAGGCCTTCTGTGATTGGTGCGGGAAATGCATATCTATGGAGTAAAGGGTTAAGGACATCACACATAGCCGTGGCATAGGATTGAACCCACTACCCTCCAATCCATGGGGGTAATGCTTTACCACTGGATCCAAGTCCACACAAGACGTTGCAGGTTAAATTCCCAGCTTGAACCAATGCTTCTCAAAGAAATATAACTCAGTATTGTTTTTACCCAGGAAGCAAACTTAAGAGCAGGTTATACATGTATAAGATCTGAGCTTTCTTCTCAGTCAAGCTAAAATAAACAATAGAAAAAATAGCTTATAACAAATACCTTACCAGTTGTGGAAAATGAGAATCTACCTATTAAGTGGAATGTCTGTTCTTAAGGTCTTATTTATCATACATAAACAACTTACCAGTTGGGGATAGGTCATCCTGTGTTGGTTTTTTAAATTTATCTAGAATTTTGGTTCCATCCATGGCAGATATTCTACGACTGGTTGTGGGACACGACTGTGGACTGCCACTGTCTATACTGGAGGTCAAAACAGTGGCCTTGAATGGAGCACTGGCATTAGAACTTCCTTGTGACAGGATTGTGGCTGTGGTACAAGAAAGGACATATATGAGAACCTGTAACATACACACGTAAAACCTCTTTCAGGATCTCTATCACTGACTGGTCAACTATTTAACTATTTGTAATTGAAATACCGACTCTTTGCCAATGTTAGACCATTATAAATTAATTGCTAGATTATCCTCCAAAATTTTTCTTAAAAGGGGGTGGGCAGGAGGTTATTTTTTTATTTTTATTTATTTCTTTTCAAATTTTGTTGGTTTCTTTCATAAAAAAAAATATATTTATTTATTTTATTTATTTTTGTGTGTGTGTGAAAATTAAAAGGGTCAGGCGGCTTGAAAATTAGGGGATGATAATGTAGCAATTAATTTATTATGGCCTTACCTTGGTTTGGATCTCCCTTGGTTTGAAAAAAAACCCAACTGTGTTTCAATCTTTTAGGCACTGCTGTGTGCTAAATGCAAAGTGGTCAAAGGCAACACCTCAAAAGCTCAAACCTTTCATCGCCAACCATTCTTATGAATATTCTTAGACTTGAACTCAAAAATGAATTTTTAAACACACTTAGAAACAATTTCTTCGAACCAAAATTTGCAAGCAGATAGGAACTCCGAACATCAGTCAAATAAACTTTCATAATTATTCTAATTGTCATGGTGAACTAGATATCTAAGGATAAAATTTGGATTTTCAAGCTGAATTCTAAAAATATTCTCAGGAATGGTTGGTGAATAAGACCCCTGGCTTTATGTGAGAAAGTTTCCAGCATTCATGGTGGTTCTAGTGAGAGTCGTGTATATGGATTTACTTTCCTTGACCAATAAAACTGGATTCATATACTGGTGTAACATTAATGTCACTAAACATCACATACTGGTATCTTAACAAGAATATATATAAGAAGCCTGCTTCACCAATCAGCATTTTCTCATTCTCATTTTCTGTTTTACTCCCAAATCAATACTATATTTAATTTTTATCAGTATTAAGCCTATTTCTGACTGAAATCCATGTTATATTTACTGCGTGTAATATACACAATTTACTTTAAGTATGATGCTGATATATAAATCTATTAATTAATTATACAAGTTCTGTTTATGAGTTACACATTTTTAAAGCTTTAGAGAAATTAAATAAAATAGTCTCACAACAACTGGAACAGTTTGATGAGATTGGTTTCTTAGCACTGGTATATTGTAGCAATTCACTCATTCAAACTGAACGAGCAAATTTGTTGAATTAGGGTCCTCCGCCAAAATTAGTAAAATCTCAAAGTGGCATAACTCTTGGAAAAGTAGTCCAATCTGAACGCCGTGATAATATGCACATGTGCACTGCAGTTTGATGTTTCAAGTGAACAGTACAAAACTGTACGAGTTGTCACACAAGGCAAGTCAGAATGAATTTCTGCAATAAGGCGGCCAACAATTACTGTGACTATCAAAAGAAAATAATGTTCTGGGGAAAATAAATTGAAAAAAAAATTTCCATTCTCTTATTTTGGCCTTTAATTGGCACTTTGTATACTGTTGTGAGGGTTAATTTTGAGCGTCTATTAATGTAATCAATATTGACTAACAGAGCGTCTGATTGCAAGAAATACACCTAAACTATCTTGTATCCGCCTATGATTGCTCTCTTGTTTATAGTTGCCTGGGAAGGTTTTTGGCATTCACTTTCAACAACACGTAAGTTGGAGGACAAATCAACCAATTATTCACATTCATTTTGCCCTTTAACAAGGACCTTTCAAAGTGTTGACGATACATTAACTGAAACTAAAACTGTTCAAATATTAGATACACGAGTTTGACAAATCTACTAAATTTTTCTCATCTTTTAACAATACCTTTACTAGCCCTCTTGCCTATGGTGGCGAGGGTTGGTTTTGGGGGTCCGATAATCTCAGCTGTTATCTCTGACATGCTTGTCTTTACCCGGGTATCTTGTATGTGGGGTTGGGAGAAGTCTGACCTCTCTGTTACCATGGTAGCAGATCGTGACCTGTACTCTCCTGAAACAAAACCAAATCCATCGGATGAATTAAATGTAAATTGTTCAAACAAATACTGATATTAAATAGATTCTCTTGCCGAGGTTGTGTTGTGGGTTCAAGCACAGTTCTGTCCTAACACATTTTGTAAGAAGGTTTGCCTTTATTTAAAGTATGATGGTGATTGTACTTGGATTCATACTGAGGTCTTCTTTCAACAAAAGATTTATTTGTTTAAATTCTGAATTAATATCAATTTAAAAATCAAATCCATATTTCCATATTTCCTTTACTTAGTGTGAAGCATAGTGTTAATGATCCTTTCCTGATCACTTTTTATAAGTTCTTAATCAATGCCATGGTCAGTAATTTGTACATCTTCAATAAGCTTAATTATAGTGTAAATGGTTAAATAATCAACTCTCCAGTAATGTAAAAAGCTCACCTCCTGTGGCGACAAACTCGTCTTTGATTTGCTTTAATTCTAGAGCCAGTTCTACAAGGACTGATCCTGTACACTTTGGGTGGGTGAAGCTGTAGCCATGTAGTTTATCCTTGATGGTCTGTTGGAGGTAGTACTCCTGGGCCGTGTCACAGTTCACACGCATCATCTACAGTAGAGATAGTACAATACACATCATAATGCCAGTGACAGGAAGACAGGATGTTGTAATGTCACCCATGTAGTGTATGACAGGAAGACAGGATGTTGTAATGTCACCCATGTAGTGTATGACAGGAAGACAGGATGTTGTAATGTGACCCATGTAGTTTATGACAGGAAGACAGGATGTTGTAATGTGACCCATGTAGTGTATGACAGGAAGACAGGATGTTGTAATGTCACCCATGTATTGTATGACAGGAAGACAGGATGTTGTAATGTCACCCATGTAGTGTATGACAGGAAGACAGGATGTTGTTATGTGACCCATGTAGTTTATGACAGGAAGACAGGATGTTGTAATGTCACCCATGTAGTTTATGACAGGAAGACAGGATGTTGTAATGTCACCCATGTAGTGTATGACAGGAAGACAGGATGTTGTAATGTCACCCATGTAGTTTATGACAGGAAGACAGGATGTTGTAATGTCACGCATGTAGTGTATGACAGGAAGACAGGATGTTGTAGTGTCACCCATGTAGTGTATGACAGGAAGACAGGATGTTGTAGTGTCACCCATGTAGTTTATGACAGGAAGACAGGATGTTGTAACGTCACCCATGTAGTTAAGTTTATGACAAGAAGACAGGATGTTGTAATGTCATCCATGTAGTTTTCGCCAACCAGCTGCATTATTAGACAGTGGACATTATGGAAGAAGACTAAAATGCAATAATGGAGATGAAAATTTCCAATCTATCATTAAAATCCTCATATATTTAATTACTGTTACAACCCTAAACAGTAGTTCAGGTTCCACAACCAGAGCATCAATGATATTAAACTATAAAATATGTAAATTACCTTTAACAGTAGTCTAGGTCCACACAACAAGGACATCTATCTTTAACTATTAGTCTAGGTTCTCACATCTGGGCACCCTTGACATTTAATCACAAAATGCAGTTCCTTACCCTAAACAGTAGTCACCACAACAAGCAAATTCACTGCATTTAACTACGGATTACTGTAACTTGCCATTAACAGTAGTCTAGGTCTCCACAACAAGGGCATCCATCACATTAAACTACAAAATACTGTTCTTTACCCTAAACAGTAGTCTGGGTCCCCACAACAAGCACATTCACTGCAATAAACTTCAACATACTGTTACTAACCCTAAACAGTAGTCTGGGTCCCCACAACAAGCACATCCACCGCAATAAACTTCAACATACTGTAACTTACCCTAAACAGTAGTCTGGGTCCCCACAACAACCACATCTACCGTAATGAACTTCAACATACTGTAACTTACCCTAAACAGTAGTCTGGGTCCCCACAACAAGCACATCCACCGCAATGAACTTCAACATACTGTAACTTACCCTAAGTAGTAGTCTGGGTCCCCACAACAAGCACATCCATCGCAATGAATTTCAACATACTGTAACTTACCCTAAGTAGTAGTCTGGGTCCCCACAACAAGCACATCCACCGCATTGAACTTCAACATACTGTAACATACCCTAACCAGTAGTCTGGGTTCCCACAATAAGCACATCCACCGCAATAAACTTTAACAAACTGTAACTTACCCTAAACAGTAGTCTGGGACCCCAAACAGTAGTCTGGGTCCCCACAACAACCACATCCACCACAATGAACTTCAACATACTGTTACTTACCCTAAACAGTAGTCTGGGTCCCCACAACAAGCACATCCACCACAATGAACTTCAACATACTGTAACCTACCTTAAACAGTAGTCTGGGTCCCCACAACAAGCACATCCACAACAATGAACTTCAACATGCTGTAACTTACCCTAAATAGTAGTCTGGGTCCCCACAACAAGCACATCCACCACAGTAAACTTCAACATACTGTAACTTACCCTAAACAGTAGCCTGGGTCCCCACAACAAGCACATCCACCACAGTAAACTTCAACATACTGTAACTTACCCTAAACAGTAGTCTGGGTCCCCACAACAAGCACATCCACCACAATGAACTTCAACATACTGTAACTTACCCCAAACAGTAGTCTGGGTCCCCACAACAAGCACATCCACTGCAATTAACTTCAACATACTGTTACTTACCCTAAACAGTAGTCTGGGTCCCCATAACAAGCACATCCACCGCAATAAACTTCAACATACTGTAACTTACCCTAAACAGCATTCTGGGTCCCCACAACAAGCACATCCACCACAATAAACTTCAACATACTGTAACTTACCCTAAACAATAGTCTAGGCTCCTATAAATAGTATACCACAAAGCAGAGGTACATACCTTGAACTGTATGAATGGTTGAAGCATGAGGAAGATAGACGGCCGATGTGTCACCACAAAGTCAAGGAACTTCCACATTGATAAGCAAGCTAAGGAACAGAAAAGAAAAAAGAATTAGCAGCCAAAAATGTATCATATTAAGTGACCATTTACACATGAACTATATAATGGTTTAGTCAAATGAGCATAACACATTTACAACAGTATTCAATACTGCAAAACTGCCCCTGAGTTTTTAAGCAAAGTATCCATACTGGATATTTCATTCATACTAACTTATTAACATTTGACTGCAAAGCAAGGGCAAATCTTTTGAAAACCACACTTGGGTCAGTTTTCTGGTTAGAGCCAGTACTGGACGTTGTTTCAGAGATGCCATTGGGTTGGTCAAGCCTTTGATTAAACCAGTGACCTCTGGTGTTGGTGGCCAACACCCAATCAACTACATCAATTCATTTGCTGGAAACTGAATTAAATATCATCAGATTTGAGATACAAATTACCAAAATGGTCAAAAGAATTAACAAAAATGCAAAGTGACTGCAGAGTATTGATGCAAAATATTTCATGGACAGGAAATTTGACTATTACCTTTCTGTAATGAATTATGAATAATACACTTGGCTACCCGGTGCCATTCAGGTGCTAGGGGCTTGTCAAAACATGCCATCAGTATCTCCAGGCCTGAAATTTAATAGAACAAAAATGTCAAACTACACCAGCATCTTCAGATCTGAAGTACAAATTAACAAAATTGTCAAAATACACCAGCATATTCAGATCTGAAGTACAAATTAACAAATTTGTCAAAATACACCAGCATATTCAGATCTGGAGTACAAATTAACAAAATTGTTAAAATACACCAGCATCTTCAGATCTGAAGTACAAATTAACAAAATTGTCAAAATACACCAGCATATTCAGATCTGAAGTACAAATTAACAAAATTGTCAAAATACACCAGCATATTCAGATCTGAAGTACAAATTAACAAAATTGCCAAAATATGATGTCAGTACCCAAAGACATGCAATGCAAAATATGCCAGAAATTACAAAATCATAACTAGACCTGAAAAACATAATGACAAAATATCAAAACATCACATTGCATCGCTAGACATAACATACAAAAGTGTCAAAATATAACATTAATTATACACCTCGGTAAACGGTCGAAGTAAAATTTAAAAACATGCCTAGATAAGACATTGTTTCTTTGATATTTAATGTTTGTGTGGTTGTTTGAATACTAAGCACTATTTTTATGCCATCGAAACGATAAGTAAACCATTTTTTTTTTTGATCCTTGAAGGTTTACCTGTATTAGTGCACAGGTAACTGGTAACTCAGTGGTGAGAGATTAATGATAATGAGATGAAATGTTGTATATCAATCATCTCGAAGACTGTGGTCAGACAGGAGATTCGAACTCCAACACCTGCATTGAGTCAGATGTGCTACCGACTGAGCAAACCATGCCCTGCTATGTTAATGTGCAGTACATACCCAGGTAAGCAGTCTGTATGAGTAACTCGTTGCCCTGGTATTTGATGTAACTTTTGTTGCTGTTACTGAGGCTACCACATCTGCCGTGTTCCGAGATGGAGAGGTGATGCATGGCAGACTTGGTGCTGTTGTTCTGACTGCCACTAGAAGTTTTTGCAGGAGGATTTAACACATTAAGAATGACTGTCAAGGCATAATTGATGTCCACTTGACGTAACTTTGGTGTATCTGAAATGAAAGATTTTACTACTGATATTGTTTTATAATAGTCAAGTTAAACAAGAGTTGTCAGAAGGCAACAAAACTCCCACCTGGGTGTCTAAGTCCAAAAGGGGCCATAACTGTGACAAAATCCAACCCGGAGTTACGGTTCTTGTCTCTGTGTGTTCCATTGATGATGGTGAAGACACATGCAAGGTTTCATTCACATCCAATGAGTGGTTGCATAGATGTTAAACTTAAACCCAAAAGTTTAACCTGGGTGTCTACAGACGACGCTGACGCCGGGGTTATGGCAATAGGACTTCGTCCCGGTGAGCTAAAAATGACTTTCAAAGAGATGTAATGTTTTCTATGAAAATGCTACATCAATTTGATATTAAAGTTATAGTACAAGCTTGTGTTAATTTTGAATTTTACTGAACATCCCTCCTATATAACTCACACCTGTGTCTGCAGACCACCGATAAACACAAGTTTAAGGTTGAAGAGCATGTTTATACATTTTACTGAACATCCTTTTTATATAACTCACACCTGTGTCTGCAGATCACCGATAAACACAAGTTTAAGGTTGAAGAGCATGTTCATGCATTTTACTGAACATCCCTCCTATATAACTCACACCTGTGTCTGCAGACCACCGATAAACACAAGTTTAAGGTTGAAGAGCATGTTCATACAATTTACTGAGCATCCCTCCTATATAACTCACACCTGTGTCTGCAGGCCACCGATAAACACAAGTTTAAGGTTGAAGAGCATGTTCATACAATTTACTGAGCATCCCTCCTATATAACTCACACCTGTGTCTGCAGACCACCGATAAACACAAGTTTAAGGTTGAAGAGCATGTTCATACATTTTACTGAGCATCCCTCCTATATAACTCACACCTGTGTCTGCAGACCACCGATAAACACAAGTTTAAGGTTGAAGAGCATGTTCATACATTTTACTGAACATCCCTCCTATATAACTCACCTCTACGTCCACATCCTACTCGTATACAGAGAGGAAGTATAAAGTTGACAAGCATGTTCACACATCTTTCACTGGTGGGGAACACGGCCATCCCTCCACAGATCTGTTCTAGGGAAAACTGCTCCTGCAAGCAAACATAATTTACACTGGTGGCAATCGTGTTAATTCATAGTTAATATACCTTTGCACGTCAGGGAATCACATGATTTCCATTGATGTGCATACTACAATAGTGATGTGCATAATCAAAAAACAATGTGTGTACTTCAGTAAGGCCATAATAAATTAATTGCTAGATTATCATCCCCGCCCGCCCCCTACTTTTCATGCCACCCCTGACCCTTTTTATTTTCATAAAATTTTTTTTTATTTTATTGATTTATTTTTATATTAAAAAAACATCAAAAATTTTAAAAATGAAAATAATAAAAAAAAAAATAATCCCACACTCCCTGTTTTTAAGAAAACATTTAGATGATAATCTAGCAATTAATTTATAATGGCCTTATCAGATTCAAATATGGTAATATTTGGTTTGTCATTTCATTAATTCTTGACTCAGTTTATTCTCAATTAAAAGTTCCTCTGAAACTCTTTGAGTGATTTTGATATTAGAGTAAACAGTAAGATACTAATATGTTATTAAGTGAATCCCTTAAAAAGACCCTTACTGATTTGCAGAATGGGGTAAAATGTACAGCATATTTAATGTTGTTTACGCATTAATAAGTTAGTACAGTTGAGACCCATCCCTTTATCTGTCGGTAATTAACTTTATAGCTTGTGTTATTCATTTGTACATCTGACACAAATTCAAAATTAAATTTCTTGTATCTTGTATATAAGTCTGCAACCCTGTTTACTTCATCAAAGCATAGCAATGCTGAAAATGGCAGGTACTTTGGTTAATCCATGTTTTTTTGTTCTGATGGGACCATAATGGTAAGACTGCCACCATGACAGTGCAGTGACTTATTTTACTGGTGTAAGCACTACAGCTTACGAATTGATCAAACACACCTGAATTGTTCTATGTACGCTCGCCAGAGAAATTCAATTGATTCTCACATATACATGTACTTTTTATTACAAAATTATTACACTTAGGTTTTACAATTTCTCCTTTCCTATAATAAATAGATTTGGATTGACAGATATATATAAACATAAGAAGGTAGAACTACACATGTGTTAGTGTGTTAGTATATTAGTTGTTAGAAGTGACACACCACAGTCCATTCTCTACGCCAAGGATGAACAGTTTATGACGGCAGAACTATATACATGTGTGTGTGTTAGCATGTTAGTAAAGACAAAGAACACATTCTTTACATAAGTTTATTAATAAATACTTACATCATGTTAATAATATGAACACAATAGCAGTTTATGTTATATAGGATATATTTGTATAATTTGTTGCTATGTAAAAGGTAAACCATACATTCTGTAAGTGAGGTCAGACTACATTTTGTTAGTAAAACACATGTAAACAACACCTAATATTAGTAGAAAATGAATCAATCAAAGTTGATATGATAAAATAAAAGAGAAAACACACTATATTCAATGATTCAGGGGATGGAGTATGATATGTTTGATGTGTTGTGTTTATAGACAAGAGATTGCAGTGTTTGCTGCTGGATTATTTTGCTACAAATATGTTTTAATGTTCTGTTTGTATGTAAAATAGTCTTTATGTTTACATGTTTAATAATGTGTTATGTTTGCATGTAGAGTTGTGTGTTATTTTTGCATGTAGAGAAATGTGCTATGTTTGCATGTAAAATATTACTGATTGTTGTTGTTGTATTATAGAATAGTATGCTATGTTTGCATATAAGGTAATGTGTTTTGTTTGCAAGAATAGAAGTTTGTATGTTAAGTGTATGCTTTGTTTTCATGAAGTGTTGTGCTATGTTTGCATGAAGTGTGTATTAGTTTCATGAAGTGCAGAGTGCTATGTTTGCATGAAGTGTGTATTGTTTGCATGAAGAGTAGTGTGCCATGTTTGCATGAAGTGTGGTATGTTTGCATGTATAGTAGTGTGCTATGTTTGTTTGTAGATTAGTATACACTGTTTGTATGAAGAGTAGTGAGATATGATTGCATGAAGTGTGGTATGTTTGCATGTATAGTAGTGTGCTATGTTTGTTTGTAGATTAGTATACACTGTTTGTATGAAGAGTAGTGAGATATGATTGCATGAAGTGTGGTATGTTTGCATGTATAGTAGTGTGCTATGTTTGTTTGTAGATTAGTATACACTGTTTGTATGAAGAGTAATGTGCCATGTTTGCATGAAGTGTGGTATGTTTACATGTATAGTAGTGTGCTATGTTTGATTGTAGATTAGTATACACTGTTTGTATGAAGAGTAGTGAGATATGATTGCATAAAGTGTGGTATGTTTGCATGTATAGTAGTGTGCTATGTTTGTTTGTAGATTAGTACACACTGTTTGTAAGAAGAGTAGTGAGATATGATTGCATGAAGTGTGGTATGTTTGCATGTATAGTAGTGTGCTATGTTTGTTTGTAGATTAGTATACACTGTTTGTATGAAGAGTAGTGAGATATGATTGCATGAAGTGTGGTATGTTTGCATGTATAGTAGTGTGCTATGTTTGTTTGTAGATTAATATACACTATTTGTATGAAGAGTAGTGAGATATGATTGCATGAAGAGTGTCATGTTTGCACTTAGGGTACTTTGTTTTGTTTGCATGTATAACTTTTTATGTATGTTACTATACATATGTCAAGGTGAAAATAATGATGTGTTTTTGAGTACTGTGTATTTTTTGTTTTTACAAAAAAGTATACAATTTTTCTATCATTGTGTTTGTCAGTAGATACAAGTGACTCATACAGGTAAACTGTATTTTAGTGTATTTGCATGAAATACAATGTTGTGTTTGCATAAAACATTGTTGTAACACTGTGTTTGCAGGGAAACATTATAGTGGTAACTAGTATCTACATGGGCAAGTGCAGAATAAATAGACTTTTATCGGGCTCGATATAAAACAATTGAAAATGTAACTGGTTTTGTGCATACCCATGGATGTAGGTTTGGCAGGAAAAATATACTGTGTGTTATAACAAATAAACTTTGGTTAAATGATACATGGGGTAACTAATGACAACAATAAAAAAAATTGCAAAATAGTTTGAATAGTGACATTGACATAATACATTCTAATTGATGACTGTGTCATATTGCCATCTGGAACATATCACATAGCCAACTCAGAGTCAAACAATGTAGCCTGATTTTATTTTTGAAAAAATGAAAGTAGTAGCCCTCAATCAGTTCATATATGGTTTTTAAATTCAATGTATATATAAGAATAAAATGGTAAGTAGCTTAAAATGTCAGCAATTTTTCGGCAAGTGTAAGAAAAGTAATAAATGCGAGCCTTTGATGAACATTAATTTCTTTTCGTCATGAGCCAAAGTAAAACTGACATTCTAAGCTACTAACCATGTAATTTATTTATCATGAAACACTATATTTTTCACAACTTTTCGCTTCATGAAAAAGATGAAAATAAATTGATATTACAAAATACAGCAGTTGGCAGATGAATTGTAAGTACAACATCATGTGATGAACCACCTGCAGCAAAGAAATAGTTTGATAATTGAACCAAATACTGCATAATCTCCAGATCTACAAACAGATGAGCAGAAAAAAAAAAAGAGTAGTTTTGGCTACTAGCATAAAACAGCTTAGAAAATACTATGCCAGTAGCAGTCAGCTGTCAGCTGAAAAACATTACATGATAAATCTCATTTAACAATTGGTAACAATGACCATGACCTTTCTTAAACTTTCATTTATATTCCTTTTTACAATTGATAATGAAATATTGTTTCGCTCTTTTGATATTTTGCCTAATTATGGCAAAATGAAATTTTAACTTATATATTAATTGATAGTTACCAAAAAAAACCTGGGCATCATGTTTTGAAATAAGCAGGGGGGGGAAAAAACAGAATAAAAATATACATTAGGGATTGAATGTTTACAATTCTATCTTCACATTCAATCATTGTTATAACACGTCTCATTTAACTAGCAATAGAAATTTAATGATCGATAAAGAAAGTTTATAAAAGTAAAACATTCAACTCAGGAGATATGATTGTACATTCAACCCCTGTTAAAAAAAGGTCTCACCAAACTAGCGTTTCTTAAACTTTTTATGAAAAAGGAGATTACAAAAGTTAAACAATGAACCCTAGTTCTGTAATATATCACTGTCCCAGTTGTAGTCTTGCATAGAGGTAATGACACAAGTTCTACATTTCCAACTTACTAGTAAAGTCTTGCTAGACAAGCATAAAAAATGAAATGAGCTAAACATTGTACTCTTATTAAATATAGTCTCATCAAACCAGTTATTTTATTATGAGGAAAGATATACAATTGGTTCAACATTCAAGCCTTATTTAGTTCAGTCTCACCAAACTAGCAATATTGTTAATGAGGAAGGAGATACAATTGGTTAAACATTCAACCCTTATTAAGTAAAGTATCACCAAACTAGCAATATTGTTAATGAGGAAGGAGATACAATTGGTTAAACATTCAACCCTTATTAAGTAAAGTATCACCAAACTAGCAATATTGTTAATGAGGAAGGAGATACAATTGGTTAAACATTCAACCCTTATTAAGTAAAGTCTCACCAAACTAGCAATATTGTTAATGTGGAAGGAGATACAATTGGTTAAACATTCAAACCTTATTAAGTAAAGTCTCACCAAACTAGCAATAATGTTAATGAGGAAGGAGATACAGCTGGTTAAACATTCAACCCTTATTTAGTAAAGTCTCACCAAACTAGCAATATTGTTAATGAGGAAGGAGATACATTTGGTTAAACATTCAACCCTTATTAAGTAAAGTCTCACTAAACTAGCAATATTGTTGATGAGGAAAGAGATACAATTCGTTAAACATTCAACCCTTATTAAGTAAAGTCTCACTAAACTAGCAATATTGTTAATGAGGAAGGAGATACAATTGGTTAAAAATTCAACCCTTATAAAGTAAAGTCTCACCAAACTAGCAATATTGTTAATGTGGAAGGAGATACAATTGGTTAAACATTCAATCCTTATTAAGTAAAGTCTCACCAAACTAGCAATATTGTTAATGAGGAAGGAGATACAATTGGTTAAACATTCAACCCTTATTAAGTAAAGTCTCACTAAACTAGCAATATTGTTAATGAGGAAGGAGAAACAATTGGTTAAACATTCAAGCCTTATTAAGTAAAGTCTCACCAAACTAGCAATATTGTTAATGAGGAAGGAGATACAATTGGTTAAACATTCAACCCTTATTAAGTTAAGTCTCACCAAACTAGCAATATTGTTAATGAGGAAGGAACAATTGTTTAAACATTCAACCCATATTAAGTTAAGTCTCACTAAACTAGCAATATTGTTAATGAGGAAGGAGATACATTTGGTTAAACATTCAACCCTTATTAAGTAAAGTCTCACCAAACTAGCAATATTGTTAATGAGGAAGGAGACACAATTGGTTAAACATTCAACCCTTATTTAGTTAAGTCTCACCAAACTAGCAATATTGTTAATGTGGAAGGAGATACAATTGGTTAAACATTCAATCCTTATTAAGTTATGTGTCACTAAACTAGCAATATTGTTAATGAGGAAAAAGATACAATTGGTTAAACATTCAACCCTTATTAAGTAAAGTCTCACTAAACTAGCAATATTGTTATAGACAGTTAGCACTAAGGTGACGTGCACAAACATTTTGTTACTATGGCAACTGGTGCAGTCTTACTGTATTAGGCTGTGGCCTCAGTTCTGGTTGGATCCACCCAAAGTAACCGGTGTACTAAACAACACAAATAAACAAAATATAACACACCTATTGTCTATATCAAGAAAAAGAAAATAATTCTCAAGCTGAAAAAGAAAAAGACTTTTGTAACTGCCATTTCCCACCCCTCCAACTACCTCCTTTTCAAAATGTGTTTTTTTAATGAATTCTTTTTACAAGGTATGATAATCATTCACTTAAGGAATGGTTGTTTATGGTGTTTAGGATTGCTTTCAACTATTTTTCAGTCACATTGTCACGATGTCTACTCGAGACAGTTTTCTAAGCATTGCCACACTGGAGTATCATACCAAAGACACATTGTATGACACCCCACCCAGTCACATTATACTCACACCAGGCAGACCAGACCTAGAACAATTTCTCCAAATTCTGAGCGACAACCAAGGAATCTACTAGTACTATTTTTCAAGTCTTTGGTATCACCCAGCCATGGATCGAACCCACGAACCTCCGCATGCGAGGCAGACGCTAGTGCGGGTTTTTCTTACGGAATGGATTTGGTTTGTTGAACTTTCAGGATATATAAACAAACATGTACCACATGCATTGTAAGTGAATAACAAAGGAATTATGTCAACTTTATGCCGTGTATGTGAGCTCATATCTCATGAATATTAAAACAAATGAAGTTTGTTCCTTATAATTCCAGTATGCACTTAGTCTATACCTTCATATCCAACTGATAGACCAGGCAAGTTTATCAATTTATTGAATTAATTGTTGTATCCACATGTGTTTAAATCAGTTAATGGAACGGCAAAAGTCACGCTCATTTGCACTCCCTAAATCTGCTACAGCCGAAAAAGGAACTGGATTCATTATAATCTATCAAAATATCTTGGTGACACTGTTCCACTTACTATCATAAGTTGTGTATGAAACTAAAATTGACTGTGATATGAACTACCCCTACATGATTTTATATAGGTTAATAAAATGAGTTGCGTAACGGATGCAAATATTTCTTAAAAATATGTGTTACTATAAATCCATTTTATCAAAACTAATCCAAAACACCAAGTACATCTTTTAAATCCAAAATACCATAACCACAAATTATCTATAATTCTAGTAGCATTTGTTTTGCACTCAGTGAGAAAAGGCTTCTTTTCTTTATATTGGTAATACAATTATTTAATCCCCCCACCCCCCACTCCCCAACACCAGTTTCCCTTCTATTTATATTCCCAAATATCGGCATCAATTTCCATTTAGTCTTCAGCTTCACCACTTTCACAATCAACATCAACTACATAAAAGTCCCCAGTGGCAGTGATGAAATAGAAAATATTACACAAGAGTTCAAAAACAACAAAAATAACAAAAAGACAATTTTACACTAGACCTGCAAATGAGTCGCACACAAACTTAAGACAAAAAGCACACAACAAAGATGAAAGAAACTGTGTATATGTTCAATGTGAGACAACACAGAGATGAAATAATGAACAAAAGATGACATGAAAAGCAGTGACAACTGACTTGAAGTGGGCTGTCAATCAAGCAGGTTGATAATCCAATTAACAATCGACTTTGCTTAACCCTTTACTCCGTAGATACAAGTTTTCCTGAACCAATCACAGAAGGCCTTTGAAAACAGTGCAGGAAGAGTTCAGATTGCTCATAACGAGCAAACTGAACATTTCCTGCACTGTTTTTCACTCTGTCAGTTAATATAAACATAATTCACCAAATAATTCAAAAGCCTTCTATATAAGAGGTGTCAAAAAGCATCTATATTAGAGGTGTCCAAAGGTGTCTATATTAAAGGTGTCCAAAGGCGTCTATATTAGAGGTGTCCAAAGGCGTTTATAAGAAGATAAAGGGTTTAGGTCCAAAGTTTCCCATAGAGAAGCTGACATTCGCTAAGTAAACATAACAATGGATTTACTTGGTTGAACAACACCATGTGGAATGTGGGTGGAGCAGTAGTAGTTCTCACGTCAGGTCGATTGCCAAGATTTAATTCTAAATTTTATTGAGTGACAGGGAAATGTTTTCGTTAGGCCACAAACTTTTTGAGGTCACATTTGGCCATTTACTACTGAGTAGTCTAAAATTAAGGTTAAAATCTTGTGTTACGTAAAGTATCTTGAAAAACATGATTTTTGTCTTTACAGAGATCAGAGATAACCCGAGGTATGTGACAAACTTGTTATAATGCCTTTCAGAGCCTAGCAAAATCTGTTTTTGACAATCTGTTTAATAAATCCAATGTGTGGAGTGCGTGGTCTAGTGGTAGAGCATTACGCGGAGTATCACGAGTGCTGTAGGTTCAACAAGACATTTTATTCTACCCAGGAAGACTCTGAGTGTGATTTGACAATGTTGTACGAGCTTGTTTCACAATCAATAATAAATGAGCTCTCATGTAAGATCCAGTCTTGTCAAACTATAAATGTGCTCCAGCTATTGAAGCCAAGTTTTTACCAACTATAAACCCTTTTCTTCATATAGACGCCTTTGGACACCTCTAATATAGACACCTTTGGACACCTCTAATATAGACGCCTTTGGACACCTCTAATATAGACGCCTTTGGACACCTCCAATATAGATGCCTTTGGACATCTCTAATATAGAAGGTTTTTGAATTATTGGGTGAATAATGTTTATATTAACTGACAGAGTGGAAAACAGTGCAGAAAGTGCACTGTTTTCAAAGGCCTTCTGTGATTGGTGCGGGAAAATGCATATCTATGGAGTAAAGGGTTAAGTAAAAAAGGGATGATTACTCAAGTAAAATTTGACCAATCGTTGACAAATATATATTTGACCTGTATTTTATAGCAAAACAGGTACACACAAAATAAAATACATAGACCCCATAAGAGGTTATTGATCAGAAACTGTTTTTGTTTTTTACCTGGTACTGATGGACGAATAGGAATAACATTTAACGCCCATAATTTGAATGATGGCTGCTTAAAAGCTTGATTACAACAATAACGTTCTCATGTGGACATAGTATTAATTAAGTAAAATAATGACATCAGCAGTGAAAGTGTACATGAAATAGAATGGGGCACATTGTACAACGTGGAACAAATCACACAATAAGAGAAACAACCATACAATCTAGACCAAACCAAACAATATGGAAATATCACAAGTAAGAACAAAACAGTCAACCTTTTAACAAAAATAACATAAATTTAGATGAAATCTTACATCAATGAAAATAATATTCTTAAATTTAAGGTTTTAGCAAGGACTTAAATATGAGGATAGGAAACTTGCTCTAAATACTGATAAAATGGCACACACAGAATTAGTATTTTAAGAAGTGTAAGAAACTGATTTCTTACGCATAAAATGTAAGCTGTAACCTTAGATGTTTTAGAATGTTTTAAATATACAAAATGATCTTGAATTAAAAACATTGAAGCTTGAAAGTAAAATTTTCAAGTACTTTCTTTGTTTTTTAAGTTGCAGTATACAAATTATGTAATCGAGTATTTAAAAAAAAAATTGTTAAGACAATTTGATGGGAATTGTCTCCCTTTGTAGAGAACTTTACTGTGCAAAGAAAAAATTTTGATCGGTATTCCTAAGATGAAGGGAAGGTAGGATAATTGAAAACAAGATTTTGTGAGATAATTGCGTGAATATGTGAGCATTCATAAAATCTCACCTAGTTTCCTTTCCTTTTCTATATATGTCCTTGGTTTCAGGAAGTAAAACTTGGTGATTAAGATTTTCATACATTTATCCCAGATATAAAGATCAAGAAAAAATTCAATTCACATGTCTCTGTAACATTGAAGTTCATTTCTTCATTCTTTTTTATTGTAACTCCTTGCAGATCTTTTTTTAAAAAAAAACAACAACAGTCAATATTCAAACCATTACTCAACATGGAATATAATCAATGTCTATAAGTTATAGTAAATACATACCCCTAAAGCCTGCATCTGCATAGCAACAAGCTTAACAACTTCAGAACAGAACGTCGGTGGGATGATGGTACTGTTGTGTTCACTACGGAATACTCCCATACCAGGCAGACTGTCCATAATGGTCTGGGTACCACTGGACAGCACAATACTGATCAACACGTTTATCAGGGTCTGAAGTTAACAAATATAGTGTGTAAAAACATGAACTGAAATATTATAAGGTTATTTCACAGTGTTTTATACAATATGGGAATATATTGTATGAGTATGTATTGTGGTGAAAACTATATTGGGCGAGACGACGTGGGCGCCCAGTCCAATATGGCTTTCACCACAATACATACAGAACAGTATTTTCCAATATTGTACAAAACACTGTTAAATGATCTTTTTATTCTATACCTCTTTCTGAAAAATATATATCAAAAGAGTAAAGAAATATCAAGTAAATAAACCATGAGTTCAAAGCAGCAGACGAAGGAAGTTGCAGTGACAGGTATTTGGATTTCTCAATGTCACCATCATGCAGAACACTTTGCCAGCTTGTTTTTAAATTTATTTCCTTATTTTTAAGTTGTCATCTTGAATTTTTAACTGCGCTATATAAAAGTTATTGGATCCAATAAACTTCTACATAATGTAACATCTGGGGTATGCGATTGGCTCCACACGTACAGGTATAAAATAAACCAAACTTGGATGTTACTTTGGTGAAATATTATCTTTACTAATGTACCTTCAGTTGGGAATAATATTAGACTAAACTTGCTAATAAACAAGTAAATTTGTGCCTTTTTATCTAATGCTGGGTACCATAGCATACATTTCTGAGTAGAAGATGGCTAAAACACACCATTAATATTGGTAATACAATATTTAATAAATTTATCAGGGTACCAAAATTCATTTATTCGTGGCCGAGTGGTCTTAGGCATCCTTACCTCTCACCACTGAGGTTGTTGGTTCGAGTCCCGCTCACTCCAAAAACTTTATGTGTGAAAGTTTCCAGTTACTTGCTGAAGGACGGTGGTTCTACTCAGTCTGAGGTCTTTCTCCACCAGTAAAACTGGATATGCCATATAATTACAAATATGAATGTGTTGAAAGTGGCGGTAAACGCCATTAAAAAAAAAAAAAAATCATTCATCTGTGCCCAAGGAGGTGAAATACAATAAAGTATTTATTATGTTCAACTGGTTCAATTATAAATTCAGCAATAAACCATAAGCCTGTGATTTGTTCATGATCTGAGGCAGTATCTCAATTGTAGCCATCTTGAAATACACGTGTTTTTACTGACATGTGTTTATGAATCTATCTTTACCTTGAGATGAGGCAGATGGGCAATATACAGGAACTTCTTCAGTGTCAAGAACACACCTGGATACAAAACAAAGTCACTCATTAAAAACAATTTGAGACTAATTACTATCAATCAACTATAATGCTGTTGGAGGAGTAGCTCATATTTGAGTTAAATTTATACAAATTTATTTTAGTGCAATTCCTTGATAGAGGCAGTGTTTTTTTTTAAAGACAATAAGATGAGGCCTGAGATTGAACCCAAGAACTGACTTTAGCTGCTAAATGTCTTATCATCTTCTCCATCACTCCACATTTTAATTTCTATACCATACTAAAAATGGAAAGGATTTTTTTTTGATGAAACGATAAAAAACAAACAGACTTTTAAAATGTTGAAAAAAACTTGATATTTTATCATTCTCATTAAAACATACATTTTACAGTTTTTGTCATAAGTAACAGATTGATTGATTGATTGATTGATTGATTGATTGATTGAATATTAAGCGTCATTTTTATGCCATCGAGGGCTAACAGACAATCAGTGAACCTAACTACTGGGATTAACCAGTACTCGAGCACACCCTGTCTCTGAAAGTAACTGGTAACTTTCCCACTTGAATCAGTGGTGAGAGACGAATGATAATGAGACAAAATGTCGTATATCAATCATCACGGAGACTGTTGCCGGGTAGGGGATTCGAACTCACGACCCCTGGATTGATAGTCAGACGCGTAACCGACTGAGCTAATCGGGCCCGGCTGGCATAAGTAACAGAAACTGTGTAATATGGGATCTCTTTCAAATATTTATCAGTGATGTGCCTCTCTGTAAAGTAGATATCATAAATATATAATATTCAGAAATAGTGTTAATGACATTTATACAAATTGATGTATGTCCCGTTTAAGAACTGGTCATACAATATAAAAGAAATTTATATATTTAAAATAAAAGACAATGGATCACCTTTTAAAAGATTGGCTGCCGCCTCCCAGTCACATTTTCTCTGAAAAAGACAGCAACAACACATACAGTACAAAATAATCAATTGATTGAGTGAATGTTTAGCATCATTTTAATGCATGCCAATCAGTATACCTAACAACCATTTTTATTCTTCTTCAACTATCATATGGTGGCCTATTTATAAACAATTTTTACATAGTGATACATATAGTGAAGAACATATTTTAACACATACAAAAATAGACAAGTAAAGACAAAATTAAACTGGCCATAATCTATACAAAAGTATATATACTGTTAAATTTAGTTTGAATTTGTCAATGGTTGAATAAAAAAGTTTTATTTTTAATTTAAATTATTTCTTCAAAATTAAGATTTAATGAGCAATTGAAAATGTTATTTTGATTTGTTTGCTGCTTAATGTACAATCTACACATATATAATATATTGAAAGAGATAGAGAAAAACAAAACACATACATAAAAAGTATTCTTCTTGTAGGGTAGGTCAAAATATTTTTGATTTTCAATGCAGGTGCACATGTGTGTTTTCTTGCTGGTATTGGTCAGTTTCAAGTTGCTTTTATGACAGGAAATGATATTTTAGGTTTTCTGTATGTTTTAAAAGTATTGCAATACTTATTGGAGGAATAAGTTCTAATATTCCGTTGTGTTTCAAAATCACAAATATCATTATTTTTTGGGCAATGCATTTTAGTAATAAAAATGTATTTGTGATTCTGTTTTTAAATGTAGCTACAGATAATGTAGCATTTTAAGTCGCTTTGTAGAAAAGATATAATATTTAATTTCTATCATAAATATTAGGTCTGCCTTTGAAAAGATGTTCCCAATATTAAATATATATAGTTCTCTATAAATGCTATGTTGATATTTTTTGTTTGAAGCCACTATAACCTAACAACTATTTGAAAAATTAACCAGTACTCGAGCAAATGCATCCAATCAAGTGAATGATAACTTTCCCACTTGAATCAGAGAGAGACAAATAACAATGAGACACATTGTCGTAATTCAATCATCATGGAGTCTGTGGCCAGGCCGGGATTCAAATTCTTTAGAACTCTCTACACACATTCAATTACTTTTAACAAATTTTAAACCTTTAAATATGAGAGCACAGTTACTGAAGGTGTCACCACACAATTTTATTGATAAGCTTCACCATAACCAACCTTGAGTGTGTTCTTCTTGGATATTTTGTTGAACAACCGGTCTAGTCTGCGCAGTATCAGATTGAGGGCCGGTCGTACTGCTTCCTGTGACCAATCAGTAATAGGCAGAATCTCCGTCATGTATCTGGGAATAAAGCAAAACAATTAACAACTCCATTGACTTTGATAGGAAATATATTGGTCATGCATCTGAAAAAAAACAACAAAGCAATTAATCTCTACACCGACTCTTGACTGATAGTTTTGTTACAAATAAAAACATATAATATGAAAGCTGCCTGTCCCAATATCCAAGTAAAATGAAGACCAACTTCTCAACATTGGTTTCATTATGGTTTAAAGAACAATGGAGGTAAAGGTTTGAAATATGAAACGACACAGAAACTGACAAAGCTGCATCTCACCACCTACCTTATGTGGGGCCAGGATATTAAAAAAAAATCATAATTAGTAATTATGATGTAAGCAGCTTGTCAGTGTACAAAAGTTAAAGCTAGGTACCTTTGTAGTCCAGCACATGCCATGGTCTCGGGATCATATGGTGCCAACTTGAGTAGTGTGTGGGATATCTCAGCCAGCCTCTGTTGGTAAAATACATAATAACAGTGGAATGGTAGGTATTAAACTTACCTATTTTACAACAATTGTGAAAAAAGCTCTTTAAAACTTATACAAATCATGATCGAAGTCTTCCTGGGTAGAACCAGTAAAGTGCATATGCTGATAAAGTGTCTAGCTTACGGACACAGCACATTATAAGGAGGACTGAACCCACAATCCTGATCCTGGGCCAGATGCTCTACCACTGGACCATGTGCTCCACATTGGCAAGAAAAATCTCAATGAACATGCATATTAGATCACAAAAACTGAACAGATGATTATCATGGTATCCAAGGTATTTTAAGTGTTTCCAATGGTGATTGTTTTATAAATGAATTGATAAACAAGGAATATTCTTAAGTACAGTCACACATGTGCTAGTGGTCACCTCTATTAAGCAACTACTTGTCTTAAACAGCCACATTTTCTATTTACCATTTTTATGATTTTAGTATTAATCAACCTATAATAAGCAGCTACCTGCCTTAAGGCGTCAGTTTTGCTATTTCTCTTTCTGCTTAAGACAGGTTTGACTGCACATATGTAATTTGTGTCTATAAATTCCACAAATTATTTCTGGCATATATCATCCGACCAGAACAAGGTGACAAAATCAACAATCTTCATATCATACATGTGTTGGAACTTTCCGTGAAGATTCAGCTCACTCAGATATAAACTGTAGCATCTGATGTCACAGAAGGGGGGTGAACAGATGGCAACAAAATCTTTATCTCATCAACTAAATTAACAAAGACATTTCTTGACTATCCAAATGATTCATAAATAAACACCCAGTTTCTTATCCTTAACATTTTACTTTATGTAGACGCCTTTGGACACCTCTAATATAGGCGCCTATGGACACCTCTAATATTGACGCCTTAGGATGTCTCTAATATAGACGCCTTAGGATGCCTCTAATATAGGCGCCTTTGGACGCCTCTAATATAGGCGCCTTTGGACGCCTTTAATATAGACACCTTTGGACGCCTCTAATATAGACGCCTTTGGACGCCTCTAATATAGACGCCTTTGGACGCCTCTTATATAGACGCCTTTGGACGCCTCTAATAGACGCCTTTGGACGCCTCTAATATAGGCATCTTTGGACGCCTCTAACATAGGCGCCTTTGGACGCCTCTAATATAGGCGCCTTTGGACGCCTCTAATATAGGCGCCTTTGGACGCCTCTAACATAGACGCCTTTGGACACCTCTAATATAGACGCCTTTCGACACCTCTAATATAGACGCCTTTCGACACCTCTAATATAGAAGGTTTTTGAATTATTGGGTGAATTATGTTTATATTAACTGACAGAGTGGAAAACAATGCAGGAAGTGTTCAGATTGCTCGTTATGAGCAATCTGAACTCTTCATGCACTGTTTTCAAAGGCCTTCTGTGATTGGTGCAGGGAAAACACGTATCTATGAAGTAAAGGGTTAAACAATACCATTTCACTTTAAAACAGAAAACATGACTTTCTTGTTTTAGATTCAGGACTTATTTCGGCATTGCATCAACGACTTATTCTGCCATTGCTGCATTCTTTATTCTGGCATTGCATCATGACTTATTCTGGCATTGCTGCATTCTTTATTCTGGCATTGCATCACAACTTATTCTGGCATTGCATCACAACTAATTCTGGCATTGCTGCATTCATTATTCTGGCATTGCATCTCGACTTATTCTGGCATTGCTGCATTCTTTATTCTGGCATTGCATCTCGACTTATTCTGGCATTGCTGCATTTTTTATTCTGGCATTGCATCTCGACTTATTCTGGCATTGCTGCATTCATTATTCTGGCATTGCATCATGACTTATTCTGGCATTGCTGCATTCTTTATTCTGGCATTGAATCACGACTTATTCTGGCATTGTATCATGCCTTATTTTGACACTGTGTCATGTCTTATTCTCATATTGTATCATACTTATTTTGGCATTGCATAATAATGGGTTATTCAATATTGTGCGACATAACTTTAACATTCTACTATGAGATGATCTATTCTTACATTATGGGACTTGTGATCCAGTAACTCTGGCGGCCTGAATGTTGAATCTGCAAGCATCTTGCGTAACTCTCTCATCCGTGGCTGACATGTAGAGAAAAACTCGGCAACCACGTTCAGCAGACTGTCCCTAGGTTTACGGAAATCATTTCTCTGTAAATCTTCATCATCTTGGTCATAGTACTGATTTTTCCTGCCTCTACCTTCTTCAGCGTGACGTCTACAGTATGTAAATATTCATAAATATAACATTGTGTAGTATTCTTAAGGCACAAATATGAATCTGACATGCATTTTTTTTATTATATCGGTACACATGAAATACTGATTAAATACATAGACCCATTTCAAAATTTAATGACTGGAAACCAATTTTTTACCTAGGACGGACAAACAACAGATGAACAGTTGTAAGGATTGAGGTAACATTTCATGCACCATCAGCATTTTTTAAATAGCCAACAACTTGTAATATTGGTGTTGACAAACTCGTATACATGTACATGTATCATTTACAGTTATTCTGAGCAACTTACCCAGCATTTGAGTCTTCCCTCTCGTCATAAAAAACACTTGTCTCTACCGGTGAGCCACGATTCTTGTCTTTCTTGTCCTTCTTGTCTTCCGACTCAAGTTGACGCAGCGGTAAACTCATACTTCTGTAATGATGTAAGTTTGCTTCAATTATGTAAGTTTGCTTCAATTATGTAAGTTTGCTTTAATCATGTAAGTTTGCTTCAATTAGGTAAGTTTGATTCAATTATGTAAGTTTGATTCAATTATGTAAGTTTGCTTCAGTGCCCCTACAGTCAAAGCATTTTGCAAAATGGGGATGTAAGTTTGGCCCATGATTCAAAATTAGATTTATAAATGTTTATGAAGTATGTGTAAAATGTAGTTTAAACTTATTTATTTTACTTTGATTGTGAAACAAGTTCTTACAACTTAGACAAATCACGCTCAAAGTCTTTCTGGGTAGAACCAGTACAAAGCATATGCGGAAAAAGTGTCTTGCTCAAGGACACCACACATAGCCGTGGCGGAGGATCGAACATACGACTCTCCGTTCATGGGTTCGGTGCTTTACTACAAGTGTAAAATGTACTACAGCATGCTGCCTGAAATGAGGCATTAGTCAACTTAAAAAACGTTTAAACCAGACTTGAAATATACATGTATTTAAATGATTCAAGACCTACTTCCTGACTAGTACAAGTCATTTTACATTACATAAAAGTTGGTGTGGGCATTTATTAGGGGTGAGGGGTGGGTTAAGCAGCTAGTGTGGGGTATATGGTAATTTAAAGATAATAAAATATCTTTCATCAAATCATATACTGTTCTTTTAAAAATGATTGCAACTTTTGTATGGTTAATACATACATGCCCATACAGTTTAGTTTAAGTTTCAACCTTTCTATTTTACAGTAATTGTGAAACAAGCTTTGTTCAACTCAAGGTAAACCTATGATGTTCTAAGAAATATATGTATAAACAGTACAAAGCATATTAATAATTATGTGGATAAGGTGTCTTAAAATTCTCAAGGATACTTCACATGGCTGTGGAAGGAAATGGATCTTAAAACTCCACCACACTCAATGCCCATACGAGTCTACTATGTTGTTATAAGCTGTTGATAGATTTCTTATATTAAACACTCAATATTTGATTGGCTACCTGGTAAAGAATTCACAAGATGTGAAGAGGGCCTTTATGGATGTACTGATATTGTTGATCATGTTGATTTCAGCCCTGGCAGCGGGTGGGTTGTCCTTCTTGTTTGTCTCAGTCTTCAAATACCCGAGATATCGCGGTAATACAACCTCTAACACAGTCTATAAAAGTACAAGAGTGACGATAATTATGGTGATGAAACGAATACATTGATAAATAATGATGACAACGTAACCACAGCAATGTTTATGATGAAGCATATTAATACAAAACCTTCTTTTAAAAAAAATTAATTGAACTCGATTTTCAACACATGACAGTTTATATGTTATACTGGTGGAGGAGAAGATGTCCCACAAGTAACTGGGACACTTGTGTCTCGCATAAAGCTTTTGGGCCGAGTTGGACTCGAACCTACAACATCAGCAGTGAGAGGTCGTTAGACATCAGTGCCTTAGTCTACATGGCTCTTCTTCTTCAGATTTTAGGAACTCAGTCATAGTTGACCATTTATGTCCTGTGTGCACATGCAAATTTATTCATATTCATACATGTATTTATATATGGTTAAAAAATGGAATTACTGTTAATAGTGTTTAACCCTTTACTTCATATAGTTGCCTTTGGACACCTTTAATATAGACGCCTTTGGATACCTCTAATATAGACGCCTTTGGACACCTCTAATATAGACGCCTTTGAACACCTAATATAGAAGGGTTTTGAATTATTGGGTGGATTATGTTTATATTAACTGACAGAGTGGAAAACAGTGCTGGAAGCTGGAAACCCTGTATCGATGGAGTAAAGGGTTATAATTTAAACTAAGGAGAAAGACCCTCAAAAATCTTCTTTGCTGTTTCTGTTGTATTTTGATTATCATGCTGTGATGACGATTATGAATAATGACACAAGTACTGATTTTCTTGTTGATGGTGATAATGTGGATGATGAAATTGATGATAATATGGGACGATTATAAATATGCAATGATGAATGTAAAACTTCAAATATTGCTTGATGATAATGATCATTAAAGGAATGATAAAAGATGAGAATACTTATAACGATGATTAAAAATTTTGATGATGACAATGTTGATGATGATAATATTTAGTGATGATAAAGATAATAAATTTTACCAGCATCTGCACACTCCTGAAGGAATCTGGGGAGTACATGACAACTGTGACACACATGTTGATCACATCAATTATGTTAAACGTGTCGGGATCATTCTCGTAACAGAAATCCTGAAATATAACAGGTCCCTAGTCTATAACATAAATCCTGAAATATAACAAGTCGCTAGTCCATAACAGAAATCCTGAAATATAATAGGTCGCTAGTCTATAACAGAAATCCTGAAACATAACAAGTCGCTAGTCTATAACAGAAATCCTGAAATATAACAGGTCGCTAGTCTATAACAGAAATCCTGAAATATAATAGGTCGCTAGTCTATAACAGAAATCCTGAAACATAACAAGTTGTTAGTCTATAACCGAAATCCAGAAATATATATAATAGGTCACTAGTCTATAACAGAAATCCTGAAATATAATAGGTCGCTAGTCTATAACAGAAATCCTGAAACATAACAAGTCGCTAGTCTATAACAGAAATCCTGAAATATAACAGGTCGCTAGTATATAACAGAAATCCTGAAATATAACACAGAAATCCTGAAATATAACACAGAAATCCTGAAATATAACAGGTCGCTAGTCTATAAGAGAAATCCTGAAATATAACAAGTCGCTAGTCTATAACAGAAATCCTGAAATATAACAAGTCACAGGTCTATAACAAGTCTATAGTCTATTCAGATGGCGAGTCTGTCACAAAAATTCCTGAAATATAGCAGATGGCTAGGGCCTAAAAAAATAAATGTTGTGTTTAAGGTTTCATGCTGAAAAAAAATTGGGTTGATAGGTAGGACTACTTTTTTTGGCATGAATTTTTTAGATGCAAAATCAAAGGGTAAGTGTTTTTTGGTTATTTTTTTTTTTATTTTCTCTCGCATGTACTCAATTTTGCATGTGAAGTAATTACACCTTTTTCAGAAGCATTTGGTGACAACATATAATATACTTTTATAGTGTGTCTACTTTTGTAGTTTGAACGTTTCCTTTCCACTTTCAATATATTCTCATTTGTTCTGCACCATGTGCACCATATTGCAATATGTTAGATTGGGTATTCATAACAGAATCTGTTAAAAAAGGTATTATAAAATATATATAAAGAATTTCATTTTATGTATTTAATATATCTGTAAAATATTTCAAAACTACCAACCAATTTCAACACTTGGACATATTCCTGAATTTCAAAGTTTGTGCCAGAGTTTGTGTTCATTTCACATGTAAAACGCTTCCTTTTTGACCTTGAACCACGGGTGCAGGGTGGAACAGAAAAAAGACCTGTTCCTCGGTGAAAGAATGGTTGATTGGCTGAATAACCTTTTTGCCGGCGGTATGTTCATACATGTGAACCTTGTTGGAAAGCAATGAGGGAAACCTTTTTTTTTTTACACCTAGCATTCTAACTTCCTAATAAGTCTTAACAAGTGCTTATGTAGATAAATATCCTCTTTGATCCTGCAATTTTCCCGTCCAATAAAAAACACAAGGCAAATATCGGAAAATAGCCCAATGTTTAAACCGAGATTAGCAACTTGTGCATGCGCACCTCAATACCTTATACAAAAAATGGCGAACGATTCGCAATGAATAGATTCCTTGAAGATTCAACAAGAATTTCCTTGTGTTATAACTTATTGCTGAGGAATGTTCAATGTCTAGTTTGCAAATGATTTGATAATTATAATTGCGTTGATATGTAGAAAGAATAAATACTGTAACAATTTCAGAAACGATTTTGTGTCATTTCTTTTTCACAGTTTTTCAGATTGTTTATTTTTGGTCTTCAGGTACAGTTGTGCTTCGAATTTCAAGTCGCACTTTTCTAGTTTCGTCTTTGGTATACAGTTTTATATATTAGTTTTCACCCGATACTTGGAGCACCGAAACCATCCCTAACACGACAGTCAGCGAAATTTTTTAATTTTATTTTATTTTTGAAAAAAAAATATACGGTCGGGACCTTTAACTATGGGTCGGTCGGGAAACCGTAAACACAACATTTATTTTTTTAGGCCTAGTCTATAACAAAAATTCCTGAAATAAAACAGGTCACTAGTCTATAACAGAAATATTCATTTCAGACTATTCTCTTCTCCCTTTGAGATAATTTTCCAATTATAACATTACAGCTATTACCTAATATAAACAATTTTTGTTATCAATCTATACATATGAGCATGACAATTTCAACAAGACACCAGAGCAGTTGCTGCAATTAATTTAAAGGTATGCAAGCTAGAATTGTAGAATGCAGGGGGGCTAATAACAGAATTTAAAAACAAACCTTCAAATATACTTCATATTAATTCATTTCAATAACAGCTGATTTAAGTGTATAATGAAATATTATCATTATCTTTTTTTTTAAAAAATCGCTTTCAAGACGTCAAAACATTATTTACAACATATATGTTTTATATGTCACATCATTTAAAGTTACAGCACTGAGTGAGAATTTCATCTCTATATTAGGATGAGATAGAAATAAAATATCTTACACTAGTAAAAATTACAGACATCCTTAGCCAGAATGTGAGAATATTAGAATCACTTGCTTGATGGAATATAAAAATGTGACTTTAAAGGGAATTAATTCAAACATCCATACTCACCAAAGCCTTGAATGGTTTGTCTCCCTTGACAATATCCAGTATACAGAGGTTATCTGGACAATCCTGTTCCAGTGACAACAGAAGGTTAAATAGACAGTCAGGCTGTACCTGGAAATATTCATAAGCAAGCACATATTAACAGACATATGCATTAGTCTTTACATGGAAAACAGAATGTAAAATTGACCATATAGTTATTCCTACAATAAACCTAAACTGAAGCAGATTAAAGGCAAAAAGGAAAGGTCAAAGGAAGGGTGAAAAAGGATGGAAAGATAAGGACAGAGAGACAGCAAGAGAGACAGACAGAGAGACATACAAAGAGACAGACAGACGGACAGACATATAGAGAAACAAACAATATACAGAGAGAGAGAGAGAGAGAGAGAGAGAGAGAGAGACAGAGACAGACAGATAGACAGACAGACAGACAGACAGACAGAGAGAGAGAGAGAGAGAGAGAGAGAGAGAGAGAGAGAGAGAAAGAAAGACAGACAGACAGAGACAGTCAGACAGTGAGAGAAAGAAACATATTAAGTTAAACTTAACAGACAGATTATATATACCTTTGTTGTATCCTTGAGACCAGTTGTAGCAGCATCCAGGTCCAGAATTGATGCTACACTTCCAAACATCTGTAATACAAAAACAGATTAAGGTAATCACAAGTATTCTAGATAAAACATATCGTTTTAAACTTATCATGTACACTACTGTTATAAATATATCACTGTGAGTTTAGCTTAGTTTCTAGCTTATTTAACATCAATTGTAACACATGTTCCTATCATTAATATACAAACCACACTACAAATATCCTAGGGTAGATTGATTGATTGAATATTTAGCATCATTTTTATGCTATTGAGAGCTAACAGACGATCAGTTAACCTAACCACTGCTTCCTGTGATCCTGGAAGATAAATCAGTACTCGAGCACACCCCATCTCTGCAAGTAACAGACGCGCTAACCACTGAGCCAATTGGGACCAGCTCCTATGGTAGAAATGGTACCAAGCAGACATGAATAAAGTGTCTTGCTTAAGGACACCACTCATGGCCAGACCATGTGCTAGAACATTCCACCAAAAGATTTTTGTTGAAATGACAGTTTCAATTGAAGAACAAGGAGAACACAATTAAATTGAAACATAAACTTTATCTCCTTTATGCGACCAATATATGCTGATAAGGAAGATACCTTTTCAGTAAAAATTGAAAATTTCTATTGTTTACTTAAAATGGTTATACTTTATATGAAATTGATTTTATACTAGGAAAAGGGGTAAGGATCAAGAAAAAGGGGCAGGGAGCAAAGTTTGCGCTTAATTGGCATATTCATTGCCAAAGTCTGAACCTCCATTTTAAAACATGCATTTATACCAAATTCATTAAAAGTTCAGAGCTTTTGCATTAACGCTTTACTCTATAGATACGCATTTTCCCGCACCAATCACAGAAGTCCTTTGAAAACAATGTAACGAGCAATCTGAACACTTCCTGCACTGTTTTCCACTCTGTCAGTTAATATAAACATAATTCAACCATTACTGATATGTGGTGAAATAATGCTTTCAATTCTAATCCATATTTATACCTAAACTTATGTGTATATATGTACATTTGAATGAATAAATATGTTTAAACCAATTTGGAAGATAGCAAGAAAATGCTTTTGGAGCAAACGTTTAAATCTGTTACATGTAGCATAGTAAAACACTATCTCATTATCCTATCACTGTCCTTGCCATTGTGTTAAGGCAAAAACTTGATCCATAATTCTGATTTAGCAAAATCAAGTTAAAACATCTATAAACTGGAAACTCCTCTTAACTGAAAATTTTGTTTGGTAAAGAGATTGCCAGGTAGGAGGTTACACTGTACGTACCTGCAGCATGAATGGTTTCCTGTGTAGAATATAGAACTGTTTAAACACAAACTGTATAGCCTTACACACCACAGGGTTTGGCTGGTGATTACTATACGTCCTCAGTAGAGTTGGCATCACATACAGAAACCTACAGAAAAAAACACAAACTTACTTACAACTGTCAAGATGATCAATTCATTGAAAGAGTTGAATACTATGCACTGCAAGGTAAATTCCTCACACAACACTCAACATTGAGAGACAGATCTAGTTTACCTACTTCATAAAACATTTATGAAAGAATATTATTTATATATAGAAATATACAGAAGTGTTTACACAGCACAAGATATGGCATATTCCTTCATCACAAAACATTTATGAAAGTACTATATAATTTATATATGAAAGTATATAGAAGTGTTTACACAACACAGGATATGGCATATTCCTACATCATAAAACGTTTATGAAATTACTAGATAATTTATATATGGAGGTATATAGAAGTGTTTACACAACACAGGAGATGGCATATTCCTTCATCATAAAACGTTTATGAAAGTACTATATAATTTATATATAGAAGTGTTTACACAACACAGGATATGGCATATTCCTACATCATAAAACGTTTATAAAAGTACTATATAATTTATATATGGAAGTACATAGAAGTGTTTACACAACATAGGATATGGCATATTCCTACATCATAAAACGTTTATAAAAGTACTAAATAATTTATATATGGAAGTATATAGAAGTGTTTACACAACACAGGAGATGGCATATTCCTACATCATAAAACGTTTATGAAAGTACTATATAATTTATATATAGAAGTGTTTACACAACACAGGATATGGCATATTCCTACATCATAAAACGTTTATGAAAGTACTATATAATTTATTTATGGAAGTATATAGAACTGTTTACACAACACAGGATATGGCATATTCCTACACCAAGAAATGTTTCTGAAAGTATAGCTTATTACAGACATACCCATTCATTGAGAAGATGTGTTTGAAGTGTATACAGGTGTTCATGATGACAGCGAGACTGTAACGGAGGAGGGCGGCATCCTCACAGTGTAGAATCACACAACCGTTGATCACATTGAGGAATAGACACATGTCCTGGCTCCAGCTGAATGAACTTGTCATCAGTCGGAACATGGTGTGCACCAACTATAAACAGCACAGTTATGGATTATACTTAATATATGGTGAAAAATAGTCATCATTAAAATGTATTCTGCATTAATATATGTATCTCTGTTGTTTTGTTAACTGGAAATTGGAACTGCATGTCCTATATTTACTGACAAAAACTTTAATGGCCCTAAATACTTCACCAGTGGCTTATGAGACAACATAACAAAAATACACAAAAAAATGTATTTTATCATACATATAATTCAATAGTATATATTTCTCATCAAAAAATCTTCAATCTGTGCTGAATTAAGCTATTGGCAAAAATATTTTTAATGTTTATAGAGGACAGAAAAATCCACAAACAGAGAATCTGACGCAAAGATCAAGCACAGGAAACCTGGTCAAATTTGAATAAAGAGTTTCCTTGGAGATGCTAATGAAATTTTCATAATTTTAATCTATTATTAGCAAAAGGCTTTTATTGGATTAAATCTGGCATGACCTAACTTAAGCACCACTGCGTCGCCAAGTATCAGTAAAATTTGTTTAGCAGTTTAAAAGCACAGCTCATTTCAATTAACCCTTTACTTCAATGAACACCTCTAATATAGACACCTTTGGACACCTCTAATATAGAAGGCTTTTTAATTATTGGGTGAATTATGTTTATATCAACTGACAGAGTGGAAAACAGTGCAGGAAGTGTTCAGATTGCTCGTAACTAGGTCAGGAAAAGTAACGCGCAATCTGAACACTTTCTGCACTGTTTTTAAACGCCTTCTGTGATTGGTGCGGGGAAAAAGCGTATCTACGGAGTAAAGGGATAAAGAGGACAAAGACAGATGATGGATTATGTCATATGACAAGGGATAGCTAGTTAAAGAAGCAACACAGATGAATAAAAGCACTGTTACTATAGTGATAATAAATGCTAAATGTGCAAGAGTAACTCATCAAGACCTTATATAGGCTAAAAAAAACAACTGTTTCAATTAAGCCATGGTCCACTGAAAAAGACAAATGCTTTATTATACACATCAACAACATATTATATAATGCAGTTTAGGATAATTCAAAAACACTTTACCCCGACCAGTAATGGTCACACTAAGTAAATCAAGAACTTTATCCCTATTTTGCTTTTGAATAGTATCTCTGGGTGTGGGTTTTGTACAAGTAACTCATATATTTTAATAAAGCATTCATTTTAGATGTAGGTTGCAGTTTATATTAGATTTTTTTTTCTTTTTCTTTGTTTTTTTTTTAATGGGGTTAAAAGCCATTTTCAACAAATTTCAGGTTATATATGGCATATCCAATTTTACTGGTGAAGGAAGACTTCAGACTTGGTCAGACTGAGAAGAACCACCATCCTTCTGCCAATAACTGGAAATTTTCTCATATAAAGTTTTGGAGCAATGGGACTCCAACCTACAACCTTAGCAGTGAGAGGTTAGTGATTTTGAGACGGCGCCTTAGACAACTCAGCCACGGAGGACTGTATTTTTCTTAGTTCAAAAGTTGCATTAAGGAGAGTCATTTCAAAAGAGGCCAACATGAGCATGGTGCACCACAATGACACATTACTTACCTTCACCCATGTAAACTTATGAAGAGTGTCTAGTCCATACAACTCCTGAAATATATAAAGCAAAGTTACAATGGTCAATATTAAACTTCTGCAAACAATTCCATAACATATTGTCGGTCAAAACTTTGAAGTTTCACCAATTGTTTGCAAGAAAATCAGGTTCGACAAGATGGATTCTCAAAAGCAACATTCATTATTGCTTCTATCCAAGAAATAGACACAAAAGCGTTGAGATTACTTTGAAACTTGAGTTAACATAATTTAGTTTATAACTCAGCCAGTCTTTAAGAATACATATATAAAGCATATAATGTAGAATGCATATTAACCTTGCCTATATGTATAATCTGAGGTCTAAAAGAAGAAGTTTCTCAAGGAAGACAAAGGCAGCTTGATGTGGAAAATAATCTCCGATATATACCTCGCTCTTGTTTCACTTAATACTTAAGTATACTTAAAAAACTTAAATCTAAGAAAAGCACCCAGGTGATCATGATTTTAAACTGGTTCCAGTAAAATTGCATATGGTTCCATTGATATGTATTATATAATAGATAAGTAACCAGTCAAAATTAAGTTAAGTTTTTAAGAATTTAAGTAAAATATTGGTGAAACAGAAGCCTGGTCTAGACTTTAATTGTACAAACTGAAGTACAAATCTTGAAAAGACAGGTATCTTGATGTTTCAATAATATTTGTGTGAAACCGTAATTAAAATGTATCCCCGGTTGACATATACCTTGCCCAGACTTCCACTGTACAGACTGAAGTCGGCGTCAAGAGCTTTCCTAGGGAAGGCCGGTAACTTGATGAGTTCCTCGTGCAGGAAGCTGATGTGATTCTGAATCTGTTAACAATAAAACAATCATGTACATGCATTGTAACAATTTCTGAAATGCGACAAAAATACAACAAAAAGGACTCGTGCATCTTTTACAAATTGACCATTAAATGTAGTGAATAGATTATGCTGTCCTAATAAAAAGTTATAGTAAAACTTGAAAACAAAAACGTGTAAATTATCACGAACATAGATCAGATGTTTAAAGATGTCATTAATGAGGAGACAAAACCAAACATACAAATATTGATGAATAAAGTGTCATAACTTGGGTATTTTTATAAGGTTCGACATCGTTTTGAAAATTTCTAATGACATCAAGTTTTATTTGTGACGTAAAAATGGATTATATATTTTTCGCAAGCAACTGAAAAAAAACATAAAGCTTTTGAACAGAGTTGGGCTCTAACCTACAACCACAGCGGTGGGATAAACTATCTTGACACAGCACCTCAGACCACTTAGATCTGAGATTATAAAACTTATAAATCCATGCTCAACTCAATGAGTTCTACTCAACTAAAAAATGAATGAATTCAATTTAACATGGCAATAATTATTGTAGACACCTTTAACTTTCTACTACAAATCTGTATTAATATTCAAATTTGAGACTGAGTCAATTGTTTGCTTAATCAACCACCTGTCTTAAAAGGCCACTTTTACTCATTCCACTGACTGGCTGATTAAGACAGGTTTGACTGTACATTTTGTAAAAAAAAAAATTTAAATGAGTCTGTTAAGTTGTGATGAAGTGGCAATAGAGAACTCAAACTGGGATCATGTTTTATTTTAAAACATGTTAAAATAATTTAATGGTTATGTACCTTCTCAAAAAGAACTTTACCAATAACTCACATCAAAGAATTTTAATTAATCTGCCTAACATGTTAACATATCACTTATCAGCACACAAATACAGGGCTTGAAATTTCTTTTAAAAGCTACTTGTCCTCCCTTTTACATTATTTTATTGAATGCTTAAAATCAAAGAAATATTAAGGTAAGTTTCTTAAATATTGCTCGTCCTGACCAAATGTTCACTCAGCATGGCAAAGCGGATGAGTGGAATTTTCCAGCCCTGACATACCTGGTGTGGGGCTGTACTCTCCAATATGGACATAGTAAACAAGACTTTTCCAATCTCGCCAAACTTTAACATGAACGCTTGTTTCTGTAGGTTTTCCTGGGCCTCCTCAGGGTTCATGTGGACGAGGCTCAGTTGGGGGTAGAAGTTTCGTCGGAAGAAATAAAAGTCACGAACATATGAGTTCTGGTTGTGAATCTGGTCTAAAATAGAAATTGTGTGGAAGATTAAAATGGTAGACATAATACAGAGAGCATTTAAGATTGAATTAATATTAGATACAAGACAGTGGAAATGATATGGGATTTAAAAAGACCCAATGCCATGCTGAAATAGATTTTATCATTTGCAATTATCAAATCAGTTTTTATAAATATGAACTTACAATGGCCAATAAATTAATTGCTTGATTATCATCCCCGCCCGCCCCTTAATTTTCATGCCACCTCCACCCGTTTTAATTAGTTATTTTATTTTATTTTATTTTTTTTTATTAAAAAACATCAAAAATTTTAAAAATAAATTAAAAAATAAATCCTCCCGCTCTCCCTTTTTTTAAGAAAAATTCGGATGATAATCTAGCAATTAATTTATAATGGCCTATCGTATAGAGATATTAATATAACTGTATACAAATATTTATCTTCAAATATTTCTTTCTTTATATCTCAGATATCATTTATAGTTTTTAGCGGTATCATGATTGTTTGGAATCTATGAGTAAAAGAAAATCTTAAAAATATAAAATTAATATTTACTCCAATTTTTTCTCCCATACTGATAAAAATAATTGTGTCACATCTACACTTAATGTTGTTCATGTCTGCAAAGTAGAAATCAGTACAGAGTGTTGATTGAAAAAGTCATCAGGTAGAATCTGAGATCAAACCACAACCATTTATGTGATTGGCCAACACTTTATCCACTGCACTACCATCCTGCATTAAGATCAGTATGTGAGCCCTGGTAAGGCGTAACATATAGAATGCCAGACATATTAGGCTATCATAGATTTAGAGAAGATGTGTGTTGTTTTTCTATTATCAGTATTATTTTTATATAACTGAGTATGGAAGCATTTGACAAAAGAATTTTTAAAATCTTTGTTCTTCAAACAAAAATATTTTGAACATTTTAGAATTTGCAGAAAAGACAGCCACAGGCCTTTGGTCTATCAAATAAATGCATTTATATCACTTACTTGATTTAGTATCCACCAGGAAATATGAGTTCTGCTGATCGTCGGGGATGTTGAAGAAGTCCAGGCTGTCCTGTCGTATCACATCAAACTGGGTGTCCTGCACAGCAACACGATATGATAATCAATGTAAAATTTGCTCATCTTCATTTATTTTATACTTTTTGATGAATTTTTGGATTTATCAGTAAAACAGAATCTTCTTATCTGACTTATTCAAAGAAGGAATTACCGTTTATCAATTTCAATATCTGATATTTTTTTTTGGCAATTACATTTTTATTTTTTAATATGTTAAAATTGTATCACTGCTAGTTGAAATATAAGTCTGTACAATATTTAAAGTACTTATATAGAACCAAGTTGCGCCACAATGAAATACTTGCAGAAAGCCTAATTAAGTCTTAATTTAAACTTATTTATTTTTTGTTTGATTGTGAAAGAAGTTAGAACTTAGACAAATCATGCTCAAAGTCTTCCTGGATAGAACCAGTACTAAGCATATGTGGAGAAAGAGTCTTGCTCAAGGACAGCACACACAGCCATGGTGGAGGACCGAACCCACGAACCTCCAATCATGGGTTTGGTGCTCTACCACTTGACCACGCACTCCACACTTTTAAGTTTAGTTTAGTCTTTGGTATGACATGTTGAGTAGGGAAGGAGATCTACTTCAATAATATAAAGTCCTTAAAGGGAAATATCAGGATTTTTCAAACTTTTGAAATTGGCTAGAACATATTTTCGCTAAATATCATGCCTATATATACTCACTGACCTCATATTGCCGAAAGGATATATATTTAAACATGCCAAAATAATATATTGAAAAGGGATTCCCTTACTTTGGCTACGCGCCTAGGTTAGACTTAAAATAGATTTCCCTCCTAAATTTTGTGACCTATGTTGTGATATATCAAAAAAGTCAAGTGTTTTCATTTTGATTTCAATTTGATTTGTCATACAGGTTTACACGTAGTAAACATTGTTTCGTCTTAGAAAAGGTACAAATGACGCTGCAAAGATCTTTGAACAGTATTTAAATGCTGTCTATTTTTAGAATGGGTATTTCGTTTTAAGTCTACCAACCAAATTCAATTATCGATTATGAATAGTCAAATCTTATTTCATCTTGCAAAAACCAAAAGTGGTATTCTCATTTCACCAGATCAAATAAAATTTGAAATTTCACTTAAACAAACATATATCCTCTATGTCAGAGTATATCTTATGAAAATAAAGGAAAAACAATTCATTTCTGCAATCCATACTATTAATACATTTAATTTTTACTCCTTTTATTTTGCCTCCTTTTTATCAATAATTTAGAAACCATATCAGTACACAGTTGTTACCCTAAGTTTATGCTAGTAAATGAACAGTATAAGTGTTCTGACCCACGACTTGGTGGTATCTTCACAAGTTGTAATTTTAAAATATGTTTTTATACATTTAAGTAGTTTCATTTGAAATGTAAATAATTACCTCATGTATGGGGAACTGTGAGGGGATACTGGTGAGATCTGGACCATGCACAATAATCTTCTTGGCACTCGGCACATTGGCAGATATCATGATGTGTGGCTACAATACAGGAATAAAATATTGAATAATATGGCAATAGGTGTTGAGGGAAAGCATTTCAATATTTCAAAATTAATGATCTTTCGAAAATAAAAAAATAATTGTTCGACAGAAATCAAGCGTTGAAAGGACATAGTTGTATACCACAACAGCACAAACATAAACAATGTATTTAATACAATTACAATGATCTAGTTCAATAACACAAACTACTTCTTAGAGGGACATATGACATGTTTGATTAATTTCACTTAGCTCTAAAATTTTCTAAATATTTACTTGTTTATTACCTACATAATGTGAATATGAAATTAAAATACCCTAATATATATTCAGACCATGAACAGGTATTTTGTTTCTGTTTTTGAAAAGGGAGATAACTCCAAGAAGAAGCATCCCTTTTTCACCAAAACAGATAAGTTGTTGTTGTATGGTGTTAAGCGTCGCTTTCAACAATTTTTCAGTCATATCACGACGGTGTCTTCTTGAGACAGTATTCTAAGCACTGTCACACTGGAGTATCATGCCGCAGACACATGGTATGATACCCCACCCAGTCACATTATACTGACACCGGGCCGACCAGACCTAGAACTCTCCTCTAAATGCTGAGCGTCAAGCGAGGAAGCTTCTAGTACCATTTTTAAAGTCTTTGGTATGACCCGACCGGGGATTGAACCCATGACCTTCCGCATGCGAGGCAGACGCTCTACCACTAGACCATGCCATGGTTTCAAAACAGATAAATATATATTGATAATTACAGATTTTATTGGAATGATAGAAACGATTAAAGAAAATTTGTATTGTTAAAATTTGTTCGACTTCTGAAAACTTTTAATATATATTCCATAATATAGGAGTTTCAGATTGTAACAGTTGGAGACTGCTGCAGTGTTCATTCCTATAAACCAGAAACACATAAATGTACTTGATGTATTGCATATTACTTTGGTGGAAGAAATGGCAGTAAGGTCAGGAACCATACAACAATACTCACATCACATTGTTCTTTTTTCAGTGTCTGTTTTAAATCTTTAAAGTATATCCCTTCCACACTGGGCACAATCTGAAATATAACCATAATATCGTCGATCACAAATTTAGAAATAAAACATTAATTAATGATGTTTAAAAAGTTCTGTTCTATTCAACCACTCACTCCACAGGTTGTGAGTTCAATCTCCCAGCTCGCCCTGATGTCTTTCTAAATATAACACTCAGTACTGATTCTACCCAGAAACTGGACTAAAAGAGTGGTTCTTATAAGCTCCGATATTTCTTCACGTTCAAGCTATTATAATTAGATTACTGTAAACTAACAGATATGTTCATAAAAGTTTATAACCTTAAATATCACACAGTCATAAACTATATTACATAAATTGATATGTTAGTTGTTAGCAAAAATATACGACAGTTTCTGTGCACAATATTACAACTAACCTGCCAGAGTGAGGCTAGTGCGCCTGCTATCGCCTCTTGTCCATAAGACTGCGGGGTCCGTACATAAAACATCACATAGCCAATCTGTAACAAACTCATTGTTTTAAAGTGCATCAAACACATAATTTTTAAACAGTCAATAAATCAAGATAAATCTTGTCGAACATTGATGACCTACCCAACAAATTGATTAAATCACCAGCTAGTTTCATCACTAGCTACTACATATGAATACTTTTGTATTTGTTTAGGGTTTGTGCTTTTGAGACCTAAACATACCTTATTTCTCAAGTCAATGATTATTTCCTCACATATTCAGAGGTGGGAGATTCATAACCATAGAAAAAGGTTCATGGTCAATAATCAGACTGTGGTCAATGGAGATTCAATTTCACAACCTTTAGATCAACAGTCACATACGTTAGCCAGGCCCAGCACATACTGATATTAGTTTAGTACAAAGGTTAAATGTTAAATTAACAAATTCAATGGTTGACTACTCATACAGTTCAATGTCATCTTATTGCTCAAGGTCATATATGCTTGTAGGTCAAGGTTAATCATAGTTAAAATATATAGGTCAAGGTTATAATTAAAGGAATACTGTAATATTCCATTTAATAAATTTAGTAAACATTTTACGTACAAGATAATTGAACAGCGAGTGCGCCATCTGTGATGGAAGATCTCTGTAATACATCACTAGCTTCCTTAACAGGAACAGCAACTCTTCCTAGAAGGGAGATAATACAAGTACTGATCAGTGAAATATAGAAATGGGGTACAGGTGAACCATAAAATATATTTAAAACAAGAGGGCCAAGATGGCCCTATATCGCTCAACTGACTGACCTTGAGTCACCCAACTTAAGTAGAATATATAATACATGTACACTCAAAATTCCAGAAAAACGAGATGGGCAAGTAGTTAGAATTTTGATTTGTTTTGAAGATGTAACAGATGCATAGAAGAGTTCAAACTTGGTAGAGGTTCACCCATGGTAAATGCCAGTGAAATTACATCAAAATCAGGTCAGTAGATTCTGACAAGAAGGCTTTTGAAGTTTTTACTATAGCTGCTAAGTCTTCAAACTAAGATAAAAATCCAGTTCCAGAACAAAACTAACCTGTTATGTTTGAGAACGGTTTCAAACTAAAGCATCAGACTAAACTATTGTGCATGAAACAATCCACATTTCCAGCACAATAAATATTCCTTTGAATTTCAAACACAAGCCTTCACAAAGTCTATCGCTTAAAAGAATCTTTGTCGCAGTGCACTCTCCCCCAAAAACAATTAAGCTCCTCCTCTGAGATTTAAAGTACACTTTGACACTGAAAATCTCAAGCAGACTTCTCGCTGTGAAGAAACTAGCTAAAAATATGGCATTGCTTTATTATGAAGCAGTAAACCATCCCTGTCTGAACCATAAAAACTCTGACTTTTATATTCAGAAAAACACCAATTTTATAATGGTTCATGATATTTGAATAATATTCAATCATTGATTATAATTGTATCATTCATCTTTTTATGATGAATTATCTTTTAAAACTTACATCTGGTATAATATTGTATAATAATAGCAAAAAAAAAAAGTTTATTTAAAGAGTTTATTACCTGTTCTTATAATAATTGCTATATACAAACATTTATGCTATAAAACAAGGGCATTAAAACTAACCCCACCCCCTGGATGCCATGTTTTTTGACGAATCAAGATCGTTTTAACAAACTTAATAGAGAGTCACCCAAGGAACATTTCTGTGAAATAATTTTAAAATTGAGCCAGTAGTTTCTGACAAGAAGATTTTTTAAATTTTCACTATTGCTTATATAGTAAACTAACCCCACCCCCTGGCCACCATGTTTTTTGACGAATCAAAATGGCTTGAACAAACTTGGTAAAGGGTCACCCAAGGAACATTTCTGTGAAATTATATCAAAATTGGCCCAGTGGTTTTAGAGGCGAAGTTAAAAATTAAAAATTAACGAGCCTTCGGGTCAGGTGAGCTAAAAACATCTAGCTTTTCAAAAGATGAGTGACAATGAGGCACAATGTTGTATATCAATCATCACTGAAACTGTGCAAGGATACAAACCCACGACCTCTGGTTTGATAGTCATGACACCATTGAATGCCTCCCCCTTACACTCCTTATTGATATAAATTAAGGGTGTTGAGCATTGTTTTCAACAATTCCTCACCACAACAATATCTACTTGGGACAGTTTCCTAACCTCTGCTGCACCGATTTATTAAGATTAAACTGCCACCACGCCGAGCAGATCGACAAATATCCTCCAATTCTCGAGAGCCAATGGATGAAGCTTCTTATAGTACTATTTTTCAAGTATTTGGTATGACGTGACTGCCTTCTGCATAATTATGAGGTGTATATATAAAAGCTGCTTAGCACCATGATCCTTATAGGTAGTAGGCCAGGGGTGGTAATGGTTGGTGAATACAGAAGTTCTTTCTACTTACATGTTTATCTTTATGTGTCAGTTTCTCGAGGAAATGTCTTAGAAACAATACAGGATCCTCCACCAAGCAGTTCCAGATAACCTTCTCTGCGACCTCACTTACTGTAACAGTAGCATTTACATTGATTGTGAAACAAATTCTAACCTTCTCTGCGACCTCACTTACTGTAACAGTAGCATTTACAATGATTGTGAAACAAATTCTAACCTTCTCTGCAACCTCACTTACTGTAACAGTAGCATTTACATTGATTGTGAAACAAATTCTAACCTTCTCTGCGACCTCACTTACTGTAACAGTAGCATTTACATTGATTGTGACATAAATTCTAACCTTCTCTGCGACCTCACTTACTGTAACAGTAGCATTTACATTGATTGTGAAACAAATTCTAACCTTCTCTGTGACCTCACTTACTGTAACAGTAGCATTTACATTGATTGTGAAACAAATTCTGACCTTTTCTGCGACCTCACTTACTGTAACAGTAGCATTTACATTGATTGTGAAACAAATTCTGACCTTTTCTGCGACCTCACTTACTGTAACAGTAGCATTTACATTGATTGTGAAACAAATTCTAACCTTCTCTGCGACCTCACTTACTGTAACAGTAGCATTTACATTGATTGTGAAACAAATTCTGACCTTCTCTGCGACCTCACTTACTGTAACAGTAGCATTTACAATGATTGTGACATAAATTCTAACCTTCTCTGCGACCTCACTTACTGTAACAGTAGCATTTACAGTGATTGTGAAACAAATTCTAACCTTCTCTGCGACCTCACATACTGTAACAGTAGCATTTACAGTGATTGTGAAACAAATTCTAACCTTCTCTGCGACCTCACTTACTGTAACAGTAGCATTTACATTGATTGTGAAACAAATTCTGACCTTCTCTGCGACCTCACTTACTGTAACAGTAGCATTTACATTGATTGTGAAACAAATTCTGACCTTCTCTGCGACCTCACTTACTGTAACAGTAGCATTTACATTGATTGTGAAACAAACTCTGACCTTCTCTGCGACCTCACTTACTGTAACAGTGGCATTGACAATGATTGTGAAACAAATTCTGACCATCTCTGCGACCTCACTTACTGTAACAGTAGCATTTACATTGATTGTGAAACAAACTCTGACCTTCTCTGCGACCTCACTTACTGTAACAGTAGCATTTACATTGATTGTGACACAAATTCTGACCTTCTCTGCAACCTCACTTACTGTAACAGTAGCATTTACATTGATTGTGAAACAAACTCTGACCTTCTCTGCGACCTCACTTACTGTAACAGTAGCATTTACATTGATTGTGACACAAATTCTGACCTTTTCTGCGACCTCACTTACTGTAACAGTAGCATTTACATTGATTGTGATACAAACTCTGACCTTCTCTGCGACCTCACTTACTGTAACAGTAGCATTTACATTGATTGTGAAACAAATTCTAACCTTCTCTGCAACCTCACTTACCGTAACAGTAGCATTTACAATGATTGTGAAACAAATTCTAACCTTCTCTGCAACCTTACTTACTGTAACAGTAGCATTTACATTGATTGTGAACAAATTCTAACCTTCTCTGCGACCTCACTTACTGTAACAGTAGCATTTACAATGATTGTGAAACAAGTTCTAACCTTCTCTGCGACCTCACTTACTGTAACAGTAGCATTTACAATGATTGTGACACAAATTCTAACCTTCTCTGCGACCTCACTTACTGTAACAGTAGCATTTATATTGATTGTGAAACAAATTCTAACCTTCTCTGTGACCTCACTAACTGTAACAGTAGCATTTACATTGATTGTGAAACAAATTCTGACCTTCTCTGCGACCTCACTTACTGTAACAGTAGCATTTACATTGATTGTGAAACAAATTCTAACCTTCTCTGCGACCTCACTTACTGTAACAGTAGCATTTACATTGATTGTGACACAAATTCTGACGTTCTCTGTGACCTCACTTACTGTAACAGTAGCATTTACATTGATTGTGAAACAAATTCTAACCTTCTCTGCGACCTCACTTACTGTAACAGAACAATTTACATTGATTGTGAAACAAATTCTAACCTTCTCTGCAACCTCACTTACTGTAACAGTAGCATTTACATTGATTGTGACACAAATTCTAACCTTCTCTGCGACCTCACTTACTGTAACAGTAGCATTTACATTGATTGTGAAACAAATTCTAACCTTCTCTGCGACCTCACTTACTGTAACAGTAGCATTTACATTGATTGTGAAACAAATTCTAACCTTCTCTGTGACCTCACTTACTGTAACAGTAGCATTTACATTGATTGTGAAACAAATTCAATGTCTTGCTTAGTAGAACCATAACTAGGCATATGTGGAGCAATGTCTTGCTTAGAAGAACCAGAACTAGGCATATGTGGAGCAATGTCTTGCTTAGTAGAACCAGTACTAAGCATATGTGGATCAATGTCTTGCTTAGTAAAACCAGTACTTAGCATATGTGGATCAATGTCTTGCTTAGTAGAACCAGATGCCTAATACTGATTCTACTAAGCAAGACATTGATCAACACATACTTAGTACTGGTTCTACTAAACCAGACATTGATCAACACATACTTAGTACTGGTTTTACTAAACAAGACATTGATCAACAAATACTTAGTACTGGTTCTACTAAACAAGACATTGATCAACACATACTTAGTACTGGTTCTACTAAGCAAGACATTGATCAACACATACTTAGTACTGGTTCTACTAAACCAAACATTGATCAACACATACTTAGTACTGGTTTTACTAAACAAGACATTGATCAACACATACTTAGTACTGGTTCTACTAAACAAGACATTGATCAACACATACTTAGTACTGGTTCTACTAGACAAGACATTGATCAACACATACTTAGTACTGGTTCTACTAAACAAGACATTGATCAACAAATACTTAGTACTGGTTCTACTAAACAAAACATTGATCCACATATACTTAGTACTGGTTCTACTAAACAAGACATTGATCAACATATACTTAGTACTGGTTCTACTAAACAAGACATTGACCAACATATACTTAGTACTGATTCTACTAAACAAGACATTGACCAACATATACTTAGTACTGGTTCTACTAAACAAGACATTGATCAACATATACTTAGTACTGGTTTTACTAAACAAGACATTGATCAACATATACTTAGTACTGGTTTTACTAAACAAGACATTGATCAACATATATACTTAGTACTGGTTCTACTAAACAAGACATTGATCAACATATATACTTAGTACTGGTTCTACTAAACAAGACATTGATCAACATATATACTTAGTACTGGTTCTACTAAACAAGACATTGATCGACATATACTTAGTACTGGTTCTACTTTACAAGACATTGATCAACATATATACTTAGTACTGGTTCTACTAAACAAGACATTGATCAACACATATACTTAGTACTGGTTCTAGTAAACAAGACATTGATCAAGATATACTTAGTACTGGTTCTACTAAACAAGACATTGATCAACATATACTTAGTACTGGTTCTACTAAACAAGACATTGATCAACGTATACTTAGTACTGGTTCTACTAAACAAGACATTGATCAACATATATACTTAGTACTGGTTCTACTAAACAAGACATTGATCAACATATATACTTAGTACTGGTTCTACTAAACAAGACATTGATCGACATATACTTAGTACTGGTTCTACTTTACAAGACATTGATCAACATATATACTTAGTACTGGTTCTACTAAACAAGACATTGATCAACATATATACTTAGTACTGGTTTTACTAAACAAGACATTGATCGACATATACTTAGTACTGGTTCTACTTTACAAGACATTGATCAACATATATACTTAGTACTGGTTCTACTAAACAAGACATTGATCAACATATATACTTAGTACTGGTTCTACTAAACAAGACATTGATCGACATATACTTAGTACTGGTTCTACTTTACAAGACATTGATCAACATATACTTAGTACTGATTCTACTAAACAAGACATTGATCAACATATACTTAGTACTGGTTCTACTAAACAAGACATTGATCAACATATACTTAGTACTGGTTCTAAGGAAGACTGCTAGTATGATTTAAGTTTAAAACATTCCTTTCGAAGTCTTTATCCACCAATAAAACTGGATATGCTTCACACAGCACGACTGGCATGTGTTGAAAATAGCATTCAAGCCAATTCAAACAAAAAAGAAAAGAGGAAAAGCAATTATGGCTCTTCAACACTAAAATGCAACTTGACTGATAACCTTAGAAATTCATTTAAGGATAAAAAGCACAATTTTTTCTGTTTTCATCAGGTGATGAAAACTTATAATTACCTGAAGGCTAGTTTAATGTGGTCTTCTTGGCAACACTAGACTAATGTTTTTTTTCATGATGAAAACACAAAATTGTGCTTTAATACTTATATATAAACGATTTGTATGTTTAGTCTAATAATATCATTTTTTTATCATAGTTGTATTATCTTTATATGTTTAAATAGTGGAACAAAGCCTGAAACTCCAATCTGCATATTTGTTTTTAATATAATATATCAAGTTCTTTATGATAGCAAATATAATTATGTTATTAGATTTTGTCGCCATATTTGTAATCATATACTAGTATATGTGACTATTCCACATGGGTCTCAGACCTTCAGGAAATAATGGAAATAAGGTTTATCAAGCTTGTCATTATATTTTCTAACTGTTTTAAACTGTTTTATAATTACGCTATTTTCCCATTTTGATCTTAAAAAATCAGATTATGCACATTAACACACAAAACCAATGTCATCATTGAAACAGCAACGTTGTTAACACATATTGAACGAGTGCATGCATTTTTATGGTAACTAATGGCAATGGTCACATAGAACTCATGACAATGTCGCGTTCCACCAACAAATGACTATCGTGTCACCAATGAAATGTAAACTGGTTCTTTTAGCTGCATCCAGCTGAAAATATTTTCCATTGGGAAATGAAATGCATTAATTTATATAATTCATTTAATTGCAGTTGAAATGTAAATATTATATCTTGAAAACTCACATTTCTACTTTATCATATCAAATTACACCTTACCTGCCACCCCGTCATTGCTGACCTCTCCGTCTTCCAACAGGTGAATTATGGGAAGCACAACAGCACAAATGGATGAAGGGAAAAATGTCTGTGCTAGCTGTACATGGTGTGCATGTTCTGGTCTCTCCTCATCTCCTTTATAATTAACAGTAAATAATTAAATGCTGGCTACAATCAAACCTGTGCTAGCTTTCATCTTTAGTAAGCAACCACAACGCCTTCATCTACTTCTCGTGTTATTGTGGAAAAATGACCTCATTAAGAAGTGATCTGTAACATTTTTGTTTCTAATTCCCCTCTTTGTTGTTTTTGTGGAAAAGGTAACATTTAATAAGATATAACTTGTATATAAAAGTTGCACCTTCTTTTTTAATTTCACATTTAAATCCTCAATTTGTCACCTGGGATTTGCCAATCTAACCAAGATGGCAATGTCACCCTGTTCCCAAATGTTACTTGTGTTTGCTAATCCACCAGAGAGTGTAATGTCACCCTGATCCTGTGTCAACAGTTTGTGCTTTGCCCATCTGGCCCAAAAGGATGATGTGACCTATAACTGTGAAGATTCACCAAACAATAACACAGAGACAATAATATAATGCTCATCTCCACTTGGTAGTGATGCATCCTAGCAAGTTTAATATAATTCCAACCACATGTTGTCAAGAAATTTGGTGATGCTTGGATATATGGACGCACGAAATGTGACTCATCGCCAATGTGTGATGTGACCATACTCATCACTTTATCAGCAAAATGCCAAAAACTCTGGTCGACAACATGACACTGTGACCCGATGTTTTATATGTTACCAATATAGGCAACATGACAATATATACTGGTTAATGAGTTACAATGAAACAGAACGATATAACAGGGTTAGTAAATAGCAGGGTGCTTGCTGCGGGTTCTGGGGTGGGGGGAGATGGGTGGGGTAGGTTATAGTTAAGCTGGGAATATAAAAGCCATGTTAAAAGGTTACAGTCAGGCACATGACCAAAACTACAAAGGGATTAATGCATCACTGTTGCAGTTGTTATATAAACATTTTTTTTACAGACAGACGGACGGACAGATTAAGACGTAGACATAACAAAGAACAAAGAATTTCATATTTGTTAATGTTGTCAAAGGAGCAAAGATTTACTTACTACATTTTAAAGTAGTTTCTACCAAACAAGACTTTACACATTGTTTTCCTCATGTTTTTTTCGTCTTATTCATGTTTTTCCTTATGCGTATTGCAGGGTATAGCACCCTGCTATTTGCTAAATAAAACTTTCATATTAAAACAACATTAGCTTCTTATTCAAATTCTTATACTCTGCACAAGGCAGAAACTCTCAGATATCAAAGCATATAAATGTTTTGTCTTCATTTTTTCTCAGATATCAAAGCATATTAATGTTTTATCTTCATTATTTCTCAGATATCAAAGCATAATTATGATTTTTCTTCATTATTTCTCAGATATCAAAGCATATTAATGTTTTATCTTCATTATTTCTCAGATATCAAAGCATATTAATGCTTTATCTTCATTATTTTGTTAACTACTATTACATTATAATGATATTGAGATGTTTCCTCCGAGTTTTTTTATGCAATCCTATTTTCAGATACAATTTAGAAAGATTTTTTCTTTCCACTAAATTCAGATTATGAAACCATCATAAACTACAGTATCATAACCTCTCTAACTTATCACATGTTCCAATGGTTTAGTAGGGTGTCATATCAAGATCATGAAATATAAATGATGATGCTGTTGTTGTTGTTGTTGTTGTTGTTGTTGTTGTATGGTGGTTAGTGTTGTTTTCAACAATTTTTCAGTCATATCGCGATGGTGTCTACTTGAGACAGAATTCTGAGCACTGTCACACTGGAGTATCATGCCGTAAATACATGGTATGATAACCCACCCAGTCACATTATATTGACACTGGGCTGACCAGACCTAGAACTTTCCTCTAAATGCTGAGCGTCAAGCGAGAAAGATTCGAACCCACGATCTTCCGCATGCGAGGCAAACGTTCTACCACTAGACCACCACTGCGGTCTTGAAATATAAATGAAAGTTAATAAATGGTATAAGTGGCAAGCTGGTAGTTGGCATGCTTTCAGGCTTAATTATCAGATAATTAACTATTTTTTTCCAATAAAATGTTCAATACCGTAATGTGCAGGTGGTAAAGTGCACACGTGTACATATGAATACATGACCAGGCATACGTGACAGGCTGGTGATCAGTCTCAAGAAAGATTTCCTTACAGAACAAGTATCGATGGAATATGTTACTGTGAGAATAGCATCTAATATCTAAATATCATCTCAGACATATACTCATTAACCCTTTACTTCATATAGACACCTTTGGACACCTCTAATATAGAAGCCTTTGGACACCTCTCATATAGACACCTTTGGACAACTCTAATATAGACACCTTTGGACACCTCTTATAAAGACGCCTTTGGACACCTAATATAGAAGGCTTTTGAATAATTGGGTAAATTATGTTTATATTAACAGACAGAGTGGAAAACAGTGCAGGAAGTGTTCAGATTGCTTGTTATGAGCAATCTGAACTCTTCCTGCACTGTTTTCAAAGGCCTCCTGTGATTGGTGTGGGAAAACGTGTATCTATGGAGTAAAGGGTTAAAAGCAGTCTATTGATGTCTCCAAAGGAATATGTTGCTATATATGAACCATTACAGTAGAAGCAGATGGGGTTGAAAAGAAAAAGGGCAGAGTCCCTACCTTTTTACAGCCATTTCTTGTAGAAAAAAATGAATAGATTAAATAAATTTAAGGTACACATAATATAATGATTGATTGATTGAATATTTAGCATCATTTTTTTGCCATCGAGGGCTCACAGACGATCAGATAACCTAACCACTGTTTGCTAGGATTAACCAGTACTCGAGCACACCCTATCTCCACAAGTAACTGATAACTTTCCCATTTGAATCAGTGGTGAGAGACGAATGATGATGAGACACAATGTCGTATATTGATCATCACGGAGACTGTTGCCGGGCAGGGGATTCAAACTCACGCCCTCTGGATTGATAGTCAGACGCATAACCAACTGAGCTAATCGGGCCCAGCACTTAATATAAAGCATAAAGAATCGCATTGCATAAAATTAAGTAATTTTCACTTGTCAAATAAAATGATTAAAGTTACTTTCTTTTAATTAAGCAAATTAGTCAATACATTTTGTAAATGACAATAATTTTCAGCTGTCATTATATTTCATTATACTGTTTTTCCAAGCCAAAGCACTTTCAATCAAAAACTTTACTTCTTTTATTATTAATTAAAAGACAATTTGCATCGTTTATATTATTCATTCACAATGGCTAGGATGAAGGCATTGGTCAATGACAAAAGGGAGGTAACTGTAGAACTTGTTTTGTTGAATCGAACCAGAGAGTTTTTACTAATTGATTTCAGCTCAATTGCAAAGTAAGCTTAAAGCTTTGGTGAATAATTCACAAAAGCTCTGAATTTACTTTGCAACTGAATAAAAATTAGTATTAAAAAATCTCTGAGCTTACTTCGCAATCAAGCTACATAATTAGAATATAAAAAAAAAAGTTGAAATGAAATAAGTGATCGTACTTCCTTAGGGCTATTCCATTTAAACATACAACCCACCCATGGAAGGCACTTTGAAATTGGACCCTCCCCCTATATTTTTAATTCATTTTATCAGGACCCCATTTTGAAAAACCCTCCCACCTTAGAAGTTTATTATTGTGACTTCCATGGGTGGGATGTATGTTTAATGGAACAGCCCTTAATTAAGCTAAATTGAAGTAGTACTAAATTGCTATCACTTCCTGGGTAGAATCAGCCATGGCTATTGATTTTTGAGAAGCCATCCATTCGAGTCAGGGAATGAACGGAACACCCTATCCAAGACAACCTATCCTTTTTTTCAACAGAGGGCTTTACCCGTGTTATTTGGGTTGCATGTCCAACATTGTCATTAACACCACCACCCGCACTATCGAGAATGATTTTATCATAAGCAGCATTGCCTACTTTATTGAAAATATGGAACAGACAGTATCCTAAAACCCTTTTATAATAAATGTTCATCATTAATATGGGTTTTTGCCTTGTCATAAGTATACCTACATTCATAAATTAAACCATGTCACAAGAGTATACCTTAACTCAAAAACTAAACCAAATCACAAGATACCTACATTCAGAAATTGAACTATAATCCACACAAGAGCATCATGAAAATAGATCTGAAATGGTATTGTTTAATTATTATAGCTAGATGATACCTTCGAATGTTGTGAGTCGTGCCCAGTGCAAGCTTCCATTTCTCCATGACATACTACGGCTTGCGACATTGTTACGATTGGTTGGGGCGAGGGAGACTCTCCGTGCAGCGAGACTGATCTCCTCTTGCAAGGCTGCGCGAAGTCAGAGTAGAGTAACGTGCATGATTAACAATGACAAACAGTTCCACGTGCACAAAAACTTCACACAAGACATTATGCGACATTCAGTTAGTTAACACATAGCTTGAATGTTCAGGTTTATGTACAGTAATATGCAAGATTTATTAATAAAAGAAAAGGGAAAACACAATGAATTACTTATTATTATATTTTTTTTTATGTAAATTTCACAAAGTACGACAATGACAATCAGATCCAAGAATTTGGTTATTGTCCAAAATAAAAATACACTTAGAACCTTCACCTTACATGTATGGTGCCAATTTTACAAAAATTCACCCCCTCCCAGCTAACCAAACTCCTGGATCTGTCTATGCAATGTCTATACTATACAATATATACTAGCAGCAAAGCACAATTCTACTGATTATATAGTAATGCACATTTTCTTTTTAAACATAACCTTACATTCACCATATGGGCTAAAGCAATATTAAGTTACCTATGCCATATGGGCTAAAGCAATATTAAGTTACCTATGTATGTCTAAAGTAAGAATATGTTATAGTTAAAGTATTTTTTAAACATTTCAAACATTTCAGCATGTGAAATGTACATAAAGCAATATTCATAAAATTATCTAAACAAAATGTTTGTTCCCTGTTGCCCGAACCACACTCTCAAATTTTGGTAGAATAGGTAGGGCTTTTCTCAATTTATTTTTTGTTGAGTGGGAACAACAGTTACTATACAGGATGATAATAAACAGAAATGAAATAATACAATTATTATGTCATTGATAATAAATGTAGGTATTCAATAATGTTTCGTTTGTTCAATATTAAAAGAAAACGTCAGAAACAAAAGTAAAAAGACATTTGGTGGGTCAGGCAACAGGAAGGAAATGTTGGAAATACATACATTTTCAAATATAGCCCCAAAGACGTTTAAAAGAAAAACAAGAGTGCCACAATGGATCTAAATTGATCACCTGTGAAAAAAGAGAACATGCAAACTATCATAAAATTCAGGCTTATTCAAAACACTATAGGGGCTCTCAATGGCGAGTGGTTCAAGGCCCTGTAACAGCCAATTAACTCTCACCACTGATGTCATGGGTATGAGTCCTGATCAGTCAAAAAACCTAATATGCGAAAGTTTGCCAGTTATTTGCAGAAGGACGGTGGCTCTAGTCAGATTCATTCTCAGGTCTTCCTCCACCAATAAAACGGACATGCTTTATATAACCTGTTGTTTTTTTTATTGAAAATGGTGTTAAATCCCAATTCAAAACACTATTCTAGATTTAATGGTTACTAACCAGACAGACAAAAGACTGACATCCAACCAAGAAATCTCTAGGTGTCAGACAATGGCAACAGAAATAGTGAAAAGCAAAAGCCTATGAACTAAAGATGTACAAAATGGGAACTTAGTTAATAGTAGTCAATCTTTTAACAGTAAATAATGAGTCTACTTTTAATTGTCAATATAAACTTTGTTAACAGTCCTCCCTCTCCCCACTACCTACCATTACAAAGCAGCGAGATACAAGCCCATAGTTGGTCAGTTGCCTCAACTAAAGTTGAATGGTGTCACAATTTGGTAAGTGTCAGACTACTATAAATTCTGTGAAAGGAATGGAATTCCCTCTTTTTTAATTGGGGTATGCCAGACCTCAAATGGAAGATGTCAGGAACTGAATAAACTAATGTCAATGTCGCATAAACAGCACCATGTTTCTATTTCTCTCCCTAAGCAATCCCTATGTTCCTCTTCCTTTCCCCCTGATCCCCATGTTTATCTTTTCTTCCCATGATCCCCATGTTCCTCTTTATCTCCCAATGACTCCCATGTTCATCTTTGTCTCCCCCTAATCCCTATGTCACTCTTTCTCTATCAAATGACTCCCATGTTCATCTTAATGCCCTGATTCCCATGTTCCTCTTTCTCTCCCATCGATTCCAATGTTCCTCTTCATATTCACAAGATCCCATGGTTTGTTTTATCTCCACCTGATCACCATGTCTATCTTCATCTACTATTGTTCATCCTCTAACCCCAATTTCTCTTTTATGTCCCATTGATTCCCATGTTCCTCTTTACCTCCCCTTGATCCCCAATTTCTTTTTTATGTCCCATTGATTCCAATGTTCCTCTTTATCTCCCCCTGATCACAATGTTCCTCTTTGTCTCCCCTGATCCCCATGTTCCTCTTTCTATCCCAATGTTCCTCTTTACCTCCCCCTGATCCCCATGTTCCTCTTTATCTTCCCCTGATCACAATGTTCCTCTTTGTTCCCCGTGATCCCCATGTTCCTCTTTCTCTCCCATTGATCCTAATGTTTCTCTTTATCTCCCCCTGATCACAATGTTCCTCTTTTCTCCCCCTGATCCCCATGTTCCTCTTTCTCTCCCATTAATCCCAATGTTCCTATTTATCTCCCCCTGATCACAGTGTTTTATTTTATCTCCTTCTGATCTCCATGATCCTCTCTCTCTCCCCCTGATCCCCATGTTCCTCTTTCTCTCTCCCTGATCCCCATGTTCCTCTTTCTCTGCCATTGATCCCCATGTTCCTCTTTCTCTCCCATTGATCCCCATGTTCCTCTTTCTCTCCTATTGTTCCCACTGTTCCACTTTACCTCCCCCTGATCCCCATGTTCCTCTTTCTCTGCCATTGATCCCAATGTTCCTCTTTATCGCCCCCTAATCCCAATGTTCTTTCTTTAACCAACTTTGTCCAGTCATGTGTTGCCTTAATTTGCATTCCTGCATTCAAATGACACTTATGACAAACCAAACATTTCAAAATACTCCAACATTTTAAAAAATCCAATGGAAAAAAAAACAATTACTTTTTTCTAAATGTTTACAGGAAAAATACCTCCAATAATAACATATTCAGACATTTTATATGGTGATGAATACAAAGGCATCCAAATATTTGGCCAAAGTATAAATTTGGTATATTTATATTTTTTTATCAACAAAAAGAGGTAATTTTAATGTGTTTGTGTGTTAAACTTTTCAGGGTTAAAGACCATTTTGTAAATCATAAAATTTAAATAAAATTTGTCAGATTAATCCATATGTTTGCTCCCATTATTCCTGACCTGGAACCATTTACCTTGTACCCCCTGATAAACGCTGATTAATACTCCCAGAGCTGAAGTATTTTTCAAAATTACAATTTTGCATGTATATGAAGTGTGTGTAAAAAAACCCATAAAAAGTATACTGATAATAAGGCACTGACTCAACTGACTGATTCAACTTTTAAAATGTTTAAACCAGGCTTGAAATCTATATAGATTAAAGGGAACATAAATTATCAGGATTTTTTCAAACTTTTAAAATTAACTTAAAACATTTTTTTTCCAATAAATCATGCCTACTCTCTGACCCAATATTTCTAAAAATGATATCTATTTAAACATGCCAAAATAATATATTGAAAAGGGCTTTCCTAACCTGGGCTACGCGCTTAGGTTAGACTAAAGTAGATTTCCTACTTCAAATGGCAACACACTTTGTGACATATTAAATGAGTCAAGTGATTTTATTTTGATTACATTATATTTGATCCATTATACAGGCTTACACGTAGTAAAAATTGTTTCATCTTAAAAAGAGTCCGAATGACAATGCGAAGGTCGTCAAACATATATAAATAGTGGGATAAGCATATGTGGGTGACAGATAATGGTCCATTGGAGAATACTTATAGTATTAACTTTATTTATCAAAATCAGGATTAAAAAATATCAATCCTTGTATCGAAATTCAATTCTAAATTAAATTTTAAAAATCTGCATAACAAACTATTAGTCTTGAACCCTGTATTAAGTATAGAGCTGTAAGAAAAAACATTTTTTACCATGCAGGGAACCAGCCAATCTACTCATGCATCTATAACAAAGATCAGCAAAGGTCAAAGGTTAGACAGAGGTATATGACACATCTAATCATGAAGAATATACAAAAATGAAAAATGTATGTATTAAAGATTTAAATTTAATAATATTTCAATGTCAGTACACATGTATTTAATGACGTTTATTAAATATCTTTATAAACATTTAAAGAGCTAAATAAACTGTTTAAATTTAAAATTAAATGCAAACTGCTTAAATCGATGCAAGTGTATCTTTGGGATTATCAATTTAAATATCTGCTTGATTAAGCCATTATTATATAACTGACAGTAACTATGGAAACTAAATCAAATTCCAGAAACCATGACAATGATGCATTCTGTTACAACAATATATCTGTTCAAATTAATAATTTGAATGAACTCTGAGTGACAATAACAATGATTGGGAATTATCCGTAACCTAGTTACCATGACAACCAGGCATCTCAGCAACAACAGATTCTAACATACCTTCTTCATGATCCTCACTGACGTGATGTAGAGACGGCTCCACGGCAGCCAGCTGTGTCACAGATACTGTTGTCATGGGAAATGTCTCGCGACCAATCCGTTTCCTCTCTTCCGCACGTTGAAGAGCTCGACGTATCATTTCCTGCTGTTGCTTTCGTCTTGTTGTTGTAGCTGTCACCAAGGATTTCTGGATATAAGAAAAGATCATTCCTATTTGAACAATAAGAATATTTGAAAATGTTAATACTGAAATTTGAATAAATATTAACATGGATTTTGTGTTATTTACAGCATATAAAAAAAAATATTGCATATTTAATATATATTTAGCAGTTTAAGAAATTGATGGTCTTTAAAATTACATGTAGCCAAAATTCATCTTTCTGCATTCCTTTTTGTGTTTAAAACTTTCTTCCAAACTATGTGAGCTTTTAACAGGAATAGTATATAGACGCCTTTGGACACCTCTAATATAGACACCTTTGGACACCTCTAATATAGAAGGCTTTTGAATTATTGGGTGAATTATGTTTACATTAACTGACAGAGTGGAAAACAGTGCAGGAAGTGTTCAGAATGCTCGTTACAAGCAATCTGAACTCTTCCTGCACTGTTTTCAAAGGCCTTCTGTGATTGGTGCAAAAAAACATGTTCTATAGAGTAAAGGGTTATAGTTGCCATAGTATTTTTTGAAGATCCAAATTATACACCCTTATCAGATGTCATCTTAAACCCCTTATGGAAAATACCTATTTCCCCCGTCTCACTGGACAAAAAGTTATTGATTATGAAAAGGAAATGCTTCTTATTGGAATTATCTGTTTCTCATACCATATTATATTATGTAAAACAAGAAATGTTACTGATAAGTGTCGCATGCCCCCCAAATGGTCTGTGAAAATAACAATATATGTTATAATAGGTAGTGATGTATCCATGAATATCAAGAGTAATGGACTGACGTTTCAGACAAGACATAAAATTTCATGTTTTTATACATTAAAGTGTGACCTTGACCTTTGTATGACCCTGACCTTGACATCTGATGTAACGGTCTGGGTATTTCTACAGGTAAATGCAGGTGACACATCATCATGACATGCTGATCACTTGTGTAAAGTTATTTTAAAATCCCTCTGAATAAGACAAAGTTACTGAAAGTGTGACCTTGAGCAAAGGTTCTGGGTCTTAACATGACACGCCGTCATGTCATGCTGATCAATTGATAAATTGAGCCAAGTAATTTTGAAATCCATCCATGTATGATAAAGTCACATGATGAACTTGAAACCTCAAACAGAGTCAAAGTGTTGTCATACAACTCAAAGTGATACCTTGACCTTTGAGGTACAGGTCTAGGTCTTATGTGTGACACTTTAAAATGTCATCTTGATCAATTGAGCCAAGTTACAGACAAAGTTACAGACCAGACACGCAATATCAAACAAATGAAAGTATGACCTTGAACTTTGAGGAAAAGTTCTGAGTCTTACATCTTACATCCCTCCCGGTTCCCTGGCTTCTTCCTTCATCCAAGATCTCATTAACAATAGACACATTTCATCAAGATCTCATTAACAATAGACACATTTCATCAAGATCTCAGTAACAATAGACACATTTCATCAAGATTTGTTTTAAACCATGTTCCTTACTTTGTTTTGTCACGAAAATTAAAGTCTTTATTCAAATGCCACTTACAGTTTGTTCCTGGTTAACGGTGACTTCCTCTATTTTTGCCTTGAAGTGAGGTATCCAAGGTGGATCAACGGGGACATGACTTGGTAGTCCTATGGTAGGGGACGGCAACGTGAAGTCTATTCCTGGGGGTGGTACCTTATAAAAAGAGTAAAGCATTGTGACAATATGTATACATGTACAGATACAGAATTGTTATATAAATAACAAAAGGATTAAAAAGTAGAAATGATATTAAATGATAAAGGAGACACTGAGATGCTTGTCAGAATTAAATCTTATACACAAATAACAATGTTAAAATTACATGTTATATATTTCTTACTACGTTTATAGTCAAACCTGTCTTAAGCAGCCATTGAAGGGAAGGAGCAAAGGTGGCCTTTTAAGACAGGTGGTTGAATAAAACAGGTAAATTTGCTCTGAAAACATAGAAATGGGAAAGCTGCTTAAGACAAGTGGCCACATACATAGGTTTGAGACTACATACTTTCAAAGATTAGAATTAAGAGCAACTTACCCTGAAGTGTTGCTGTGCATTCTCCTCCATCCTCGGCCAAACTTGATGTCTGAATTTCCATAATGTACCAAATCTGTGCGAACAAGAAAAGTAAGATAATCAACACCTCTGACAGTGACACATTTCTGTTAAATGATTCCTTGGAAGCTCAGACTGCTATCAACACAAGTAAATCGAGTCTGTTTACGCGGGGTAATGATACATGCAACATCGCTCACATCCCCTAGCATCAGCGGTCGTATTCGAAAACCATTCTTGAGAATATTCTTAGACTTGAGCTTGCTTGAAAATCCAAATTTCAACCTCAGATATTTAGTTTGTCATGGGATATAGAATAATTGTGAGTGTTTATTTAGCTTTATACTAGATGTCCTTACATGCTTGCAATTTTTGATCTCCAAAAATGATCTCTAAGTGTATTATTCAAAATCCATTCTTGAGTTCCAAGTCTTAAGAATATTCTAAAGAACGGTTGGTGAATACCAGTCACGATTCTATTCTCAATCAACTTTGAATGAACTCCTGGATACCAAGGAATCAGAAATAGCAACAACACCAAGTCAAACCTTTATTATAATCTTTTTTCTTCCTCAGTTAACAGAACCAACATCAAGTTAATATGTAAAGCATTAAGTGGCCTGCTCACAAGTCTCTTGGTGTGAATCAAACCAACAACTCTCAATGCGTAGACTCCATGTTCTACTTGACAGTCGGTGTTGCATCTGACTATCAATCCAGGGGTCGTGAGTTCGAATCCCCGCCCGGCAACAGTCTCCATGATGACTGATAAACAACACTGAGTCTCATTATCATTCCTCTCTCGATCTCATTCGTCTTTCACCGCTGATTCAAGTGAAAAAGTTATCAGTCACTTGCAGAGATGGGGTGTGCTCGAGTACTGGTTAACCTTTCAGGATCAAGAGAAACAGTGGTTAGGTTAAATGATCGTCTTTTAGCCCACGATGGCATAAAAATGAAGCTAAATATTCAATCAATCAATCTACTTCACGCTCGAGGTTCCGAGTTCAATCACAGACTCAACCTGATTGCCTCTCAAAGAAAAAAAAAAGCACAGACACAATAGACCACTGTATATATAATAGATAGGCCATATAGCAAGTACTTGTTACTTACCTAAGTACAGCATTTATTCTCTGATGAGAGTCCTCATGTTGTAGTTCCTTAAACACCATTGTCTGAGCCTTCTCCGGGGCTTTTACAGATGATATCAGGAACATGCTGGCTGTAATACAATGTTACTTATTTAGTAATTGCATAATTGTCCAGATATAAGTTTATGTCATATTGTCCCAGAGATGTGAGGGGTGGGGGTTGGAATCTGAAGACCAATAACTAGGCCAATATAAAATAATAACTAAAGACAATTTCATTAACTATCGTATTGTTTCTCATCGTATTCTGATGATGTTTAGCGTCAATTTCAACATTTTTCAGTTTCTCCTTGCGACAGTATTCTAAGCTCTGGAGTATGATGCTGTAGATACATGGTAAAATCTTACACCCATAAACATTATATCAAAACCGGATTGAACAGACCTAGAACTAGACTCATTTAGTGTCAATCCCTGCCATTGCATTTGGATAAACCATATCCACTACAGCTTTGATAATTGTAGCAATCATTTGAGATCATTCATGTCATCATTGAAGGGAATATATCAGGAAAACAGGCTAGAAATGTCTTAAAACATAAGAGAATTATTAAAATGGATCAAAAGCATCTCGTTATCATTAATAAATCAAATCCAAATGGTTTCGGTATGACAAATCCACCAAAACGTGACAAAATCGATATATAAATTGAAGTAGTAAACTTGAAACGAAATCCCCATTCTTAAAATAGACAGCACTTAAATACTGTTTGACATCATTAGGACTCTAACTGAGATGAAACAATTTTACTATGTGTAAACCTGTATCAATGGCAGACCTACTCTTTAAAAAAATGTGGCGTACGATTCTCCCCCATCCCCCCTAAACTCCCATATTTGATTAAAATTCACTATATTCCTAATAAAAAACATGTGTACCCATTCAGATCTTTTGTTACGCTCCCCCTAAATTGATATCTTGGATACGCCTCTGTGTATAACGGATCAAATTGAAATCAAAATGAAATCAGCCGACTCATTTAATACCTCATAAAATATGTTGCACTTTTAAGCGGGAAATTTATTTTAGTCTAACCTGGGCACATAGCACAAGTTATGAAACCCTTTTTTAATATATCATTTTTACATTTTTTACAGTAAACAAAAAGTGTTATGGAAAGACCAAAAAGAGAAAAAAATGTCCATGAAATTTTTAGGACCCTTATTGTGTAGGTAAGAAAACAGCAAAGACTGATTTCTTAATGTTGGCAAGCAGCATTCCAGGAATTTGACAGTCATCAAATGTTCATAGCGATTAGTCAGGAAGGTTTATAGATGTAATAATTGATGAAGTCAAAGATATTTCATTCATAGTTGAATCAAGTTGTTTTTCACAATACAACTGTATTCCTATCTGTGACAACTAGTAAATAATCTTAATTGAACAAAATGTGTCACATATCTACTGACCAGCTGCTGCTGCCAATTCTTGGTCACTTTCTGTCATCAACTCCCAGGCTACTGGCATGATGTCAATAAAGTTGTCTTCGGTCAGGATTGCTGCAGCCTTTGACAGAATACCCAGGGGACATTGGGTCAACTTCTGGGCCTGAAATATAACAGTTTATTACTATTTATATGACATTGGGTCAACTTCTGGGCCTGAAACATAGCAAAGATTATTACTATTATAAGACATTGGGTCAACTTCTTGGCTTGAAATATAGCAAAGATTATTACTATTTATATGACATTGGGTCAACTTCTGGGCCTTAAATATAACATATTATTACTATTTATACGACAATGGGTCAACTTCTGGGCCTGAAATACAGCAAAGATTATTACTATTTATAAGACATTGGGTCAACTTCTGGGCTTGAAATATAGCAAAGATTATTACTATTTATATGACATTGGGTCAACTTCTGGACCTTAAATATAACATATTATTACTATTTATACGATATTGGGTCAACTTCTGGGCCTGAAATATAGCAAAGATTATTACTATTTATACGACATTTGGTCAACTTCTAGGCCTTAAATATAGTAGTTTATTACTATTTATATGACATTAGCTCAACTTCTGGGCCTGAAATATAGCTAAGATTATTACTATTTATATGACATTGGGTCAACTTCTGGGCCTTAAATATAGCTAAGATTATTACTATTTATATGACATTGGGTCAACTTCAAGGTCTGAAATATAGTAGTTTATTACTATTTATATGATGGTCAACTTCTGGGCCTGAAATATAGCCAAGATTATTACTATTTACACGACATTGGGTCAACTTCTGGGCCTGAAATGTAGCAGTTTATTACTATTTATATGATATTGGGTCAACTTCTGAGCCTGAATTATAGCAAAGATTATTATTATTTATAAAACCTTGGGTCAACTTCTGGGCCTGAAATATAGCAGTTTATTACTTTTTATATGACATTGGGTCAACTTCTTGGTCTAAAATATAGCAGTTCTTCATTGGGTCAACTTCTTGGCTTGAAATATAGCTAAGATTATTACTATTTATACGACATTGGGTGAACTTCTGGGCCTGAAATATAGCAAAGATTATTACTATTTATATGACATTGGGTCAACTTCTGGGCCTTAAATATAGCAAAGATTATTACTATCTATATGACATTGGGTCAACTTCTAGGCCTGAAATATAGCAAAGATTATTATTATTGTTATGATATTGAACAATTATACTTTAAATTGTTGTTTTTGTTGTTATTGTATGGTGTTAAGTTACGGTGTCTACTTGAGACATTATTCTGAGTGTTGCAACACCGGAGTTTTAGGCCGCATACACATGGTATGATACCCCACCCAGTCACATTAAACTGACACCTGGCCGACCAGACCTAGACTTATCCTCATAATACTGAGCATCAAGAGAGGAATCTTCTAGTTCCATTTCTAGTTTCATGTTTGGTGTAACCCCGCCAGGAATTGAAACAAAATCTTGAACATACAAAAGTGAGGTCAGTCTGGAATATCTGTTTGCAGATTAACAAATCATTTGTGAACCATAAATTTTACATTTTGTTGTCTGAAAAATTTCAAAGCAATATTTTAAGACCATTTTCTTTAAGGACATTCTGTGTCCACTTCCAGCATTAATATTAATGAGCTTTTATATGAGGCTGTGGGAAGATGCACCTTGTGTTATTTTCTTTTCTCTTTTTTACTGGAATGTTTTTATATTTAATTCTTTTCTTCGTGGTTCAATGCATTTTTCAACAAAGTTCAGGTTATACATGACATAACTTGTTTTACAGTTAGAGGAAGACCTCGGAATGAATCCAAGAACCACCATCAAGTTTTTAGATAATATTCTCATATAGAGTTTTTGGAATTAAAACAGGGCTCAAACCTACAACCTCAGCAGTAAGTTATCTTGAGAAGGTGCCTTAGACCACTCAGCCATGACCCTTATCTGATAATAGTTCAATGATATGAATTTTTATTTTAGGCAGTTCAAAGAACATAAATAGTACCTGTGACGTGATGTATTTCACCATAGGTGATTCTTCCTTGACTTCACGTGGTTTGTCTCCCTTTTTCCAATTGTTCAGCTTCTGTTTTACCAGCGACACATCAGTTTTGATTTTCTCCAACAATGGAGTGCTCTCCCTTCTTTTGGTTGGTGAGGACTGTTGAAAAATGGACTCCTTGAACAATAAAACAGATCTGACACTGAAAGCAAGTCTTAAATGGAGTGAAAATAAAAAGTAAAACCTCTACTGTTAGACAAAAAGCATTAATTTTAGATTAGACGAAGTAACCTGATTAAGATGACCAGAATTAAAGGGAGAATGTTGACATTTAAATCTGAATTTTGTCAAACAGTTCAAACATTTCCACTTAAGTATGTACAGGACATTGTATACTATACTAGAAATTATTTTTCAGTGAAAACTATGTTTACCCTTCATACAAAATTTCAAAAATGCAAAGGGCAATTTCTCAGTAAAAACAAACCCTAATGAAACCGGAACATAAAAGGGATATGCACAAGTAGAGCTCATGCAGATACTTCCCAGTAAGTTTCGGCTAAATCTGACCATCAGTGTGGGAGGAATTATCCAGGAAAGATTTTTATTTTCAAAAATGTAAAGCGCCATTACTTAGCCAAAAATAACTGAACCAGGATCAAACAACAGTTGTCAGAAGACAACAAAGCTAACCTATGGGATAAAACTCACCACCCGTGCAAAGATTGAGATGGGAGGCAAACACCAAAACTTAAACGCAACTAAACGCAAAAGTTTAACCTTGGTGTCTACAGATGACGCCAATGATGACGCCACCGACGACGCTGGAGTCATGGCAATAGCTCTCCTGGACATTTGTCCTGGCGAGCTAAAACGGATATGCACAACTAGACCTCACACCGACTCTTCACAAAAAGTTTCTGCTGAATCCAACCAAGATGCAGGGTTTATCAGAACAAGATTTTGTGACAGACTGGGGGCAGATAGACGGACAGATGGAAAGCACAAAAAAATATCTCTTGGAGATAACAAGGGGAAAACATAATAATTTGCAAATATTGCAATCTCCGCTAACTGGTATTTGAATTTCCTCCTAATACATATATGTTCAGTTATATTTAATTGTACTAAAATGGACGCACCCTTCTCTTGAGTCTCTCCTTCAGCAAGTCCCTTCTTTGGTCCAGTTTCTTCTCCGATTCTTTCACTTGATCTTCCTCTGTAGACTCGTATATTTTCTTCATGGCCGTTGTCAGCCGCGAACAGCTGCGTCTCTGTCGCTCGTAACAGTCAGGGTGACAAAACCCTTGGTGGGAGCAGATAAAGTTAGAAAGGTTGGCCAGCTGTATTACAACCTGTGGTATTAGACATGACATGATGCGAGAGCCAAAGCAAGACAGTTGAAATTACATATAAATAAAGAGGGAGTTAAAATGGTTTTGCATACCATCTCTGAAGTGTTCATATTTATTGAACGACACTAACATATCCACCGCTCAAAATGGTCAGATATTTCTATTTTCAATATTTTACATACAACATAATTTTAAGGAACATTTACACTATAAATATATAAAATTATGTTTATTTTCAATAACTGAACACTTTAAAACTAAAAGCATTGATTTTTTTTAATTATTTTACAAAACTGAAAATCAAAAGAATATTATACTGTTTTTGCATTTTTTTTATAGGTTTTACTGTGCCAATGTCAATTTGATTCCCATTCCTGGTCATGTGTGTTTTCTTTGAGCAAGAAACTCTATCTGCATATGCTTAGTGACAATTTTACCTAGGAAGACTTCGAGCATGAATTGTCTTAGTTGTAAGAACTTGTTTCACTATCGATTTGAAATAAAATAAAAAAAATTTAATTACTGTATTTACCCTATGTATTGGGACACCCTATTTTTTGGGACACCCTTATTTTTCAGGAAAATAATTATTTTTTTGATAATAAGAATTGGGACACATTAGAATTTTTTAAAAAATCTGATAATTCTTCGTCCCTAAGTTTTGGGACACCTATATTTTTTTTTATTTTTGGACATTGTTATCTCCGAAAAATGCGAAATTTTATAAATTTTAATACCAAAATATCCATGAAAAACATTGCCTGTACATCGTAATTTTTGAGAATACAATATTTTCTGAACAAAAAGTTCAGTTTCGGAAACCAAGCCAGTAGTATATGTCAGTGTATACTTTAACTTATCATCTATCTACTTACCCTCAGCCACGGCATGTTGGTATACATGTTTTCATCATCCATCTCCTGTTGTTCCTCAGCGATACCTTCTTGGTTTTCCTCGCTGAACATCGTCATGGATTCCAGGTCCTCCGAGCTCGGTTCTCCATCCACGAACTTTGTCTCCGACTGTAAGGACTGGCTGCTCACTTTACGGGAGCGGATACTTCCATACAACTTGATACCTTCGGAAGAATGAAAACATGTCCACCCACATAAGAATACAATGTTTTATTCCATCACCAGACATTTATACATTTAATAAAATATAGGTGAACAAATACATTTCAGTTTATTTAGCAGGTAGTCAAATACATTTTTTCTTTCAAATTTGTCTCTAACATGTTGGGATTGAAACATAGAAATTGTATTTTAGTCAAAAGGATAGATCGAAACTAGAACAGTGCCTTTCTCCTACAAAGTTTATAAGGTTCTGCACAAAAACACAACAAGGCAAGGTCAAATCCCCCCATGCATGACAAAAGTAATGGAGCAGACACAAAGTATCACACAGAAGAACAACATATAGACTGACATTCTAACGGTTAGATACTCATGTGTCCTATTCTATGCTAATACGTCAGCCACCTACAAGAAAGTAGTAACAGAAATGCCTGATATCAGGTGTCTATCACAATCACTTAAATATTTTTTCAACTGTTTTCCAACTATTCAAATTTAACCCTAATCTTAAAACATTCATGTAGACACATAAGTACCCAACGGTGGTTACGGACGAATGAATGGATAGCCGGAGGGACACCATGATAGCTATATGCCACCCTTCAGGAATATGAAACCAAACTGATAGCTAGGTATTACAGAGATGTAGAAGATTGCTATATGCCACCCTTCAGGAGTATGAAACCAAACTGATAGCTAGGTATTACAGAGATGTAGAAGATTGCTATATGCCACCCTTCAGGAGTATGAAAACTAACTGATAGCTAGGTATTACAGAGATGTATAAGATTGCCACTTACTTCCTTCTTCCTGCCGTCTCATCCTGAAGCTTCTGTTCTGCCGGAAACTCGAATTGTGACTCGACCCACGTCGCAAATGTTTCAGCAGTTTCTGTCGGCCCTGAGCCAGACGGCGCCCTGTTTATGAAATCACACAAATAATAATGATAATAATAACAGTAAAGTCTTTATCTAATGAGAGATATCATTTGAACAAGTCAATCTTCCATGAGGTCCTCAAATTAAAAAGTGAAAGCATAAGTTATCACAAACATGCTACTATTTATATAGTTACAGTAGGCTAATTCAATCATACATTGTAGGTTAAGCTTGTAAGTACTTGTAGCCACCTTTATTTTAAGGTGTTTTTTAACATTTCTAGAAAAGAATGTTTTACAGCACCATTAAGTTGCAGATAATTCAAGTATTAGGTTAAAATAACTTCCAAAAACTCTTTATGTTATGTGCATGACTTAACAATGAATGTTGGTTACAATTTTGTTAGAAATCACTCTGTCAATAAAATACTGAAAAAGGACAAATTGATATAAAACAGTAAGTTAACAGTGTCCTGATTGTATCTCCCATTCTCAATGGTTTAATTTACATTGATCGTGAAACAGTTTCTTACAATTCAAGACACATAGTGGTAAAATCTTTCTTGGTAGAATCAGTACTAAGCATATGTGGGCAAAATGTCTTGCTCAAAAGCAACACTTTACGGCAGTGGTTGGGGATCATATCCATGACTGTCTGATCCTGGGTATGAGGTTCTACAGTTAGACCAGTCGCTCCGGACTCTCAAACAAACAAAGAAAGTATTAATCATGTAAATATGAAGAAGAAAATAAAAACCATACTGAATCCACGTTGGGTTACTGTTAAAACAGATATAGTTTTCTTCTCAACACTGGATGTTTACAAGTACAATTATGCTATTTTTTTTGGCTTGGACAACTTTTCAAAAACATGTCACATCTAATTGTTTATAGCTAATAAGCACAATTAACTTTTAACCTTTTCTTTCCTCTACAGGTGTGTGGGGTGGGGCAGTTGGGTCTGCAGATAAGGAAGTTTGACTGCTGTTTAGGGAGTCTGACCTCTCCATCTGAACTGCAAAACTGATTTTCCTGTCTCCTGGACTGCCCATAGCTCCTGCACCAAATATACAAAAATAGCGTGGTCATTTATAATAACTTACAAACTTTATTTTTTTTTGTATTAGTTTTCAAGTAAAAAATAGTGTTACTTTACTTTAAACATATTTTATTGCTTTTTTATATACATGTAATAGCAAAAGGGTTGGGCCACAAGTTATCCAACGTTAAAATCGGCCCTTCCCAACAACAAATTATTTACAAAAAACAATCAAGATAGCAGTAAAACATATTCATATATGAAGCAAGAAGAAAAAATGAAATAGGAAACATTGTTTAAATATATGCTTCCGATGCTGACCTTAAATGAGGGGCTCCATTGTGAGGTAAATACTAAAAATATTAAGATCTATTCTTTATCAAAACGTTTAGTGTCTTTAATAGTGTTACTTTAGATTGCTGTTACCATTCCTTAAGAACTCAACATTCACAAACAGTTTTTTAATTGTTAAAGTGTTCATCTGTAACACAAGTCATACTCCTTCTACCAGCGGAATATTATGTGGAACTTTTTTTTTAAAGAAAATAGAATTTGCATAATTAGCCCTTTACTTCATATAGACGCCTTTGGACACCTCTAATATTGACGCCTTTATACACCTTATATAGAAGGCTATTCAGTTATTGGGTGAATTATGTTGATATTAACTGACAGAGTGGAAAACAGTGCAGGAAGTGTTCAGATTGCTTGTTACAAGCAATCTGAACTCTTCCTGCACTGTTTTCAAAGGCCTTCTGTGATTGGTGCAGGAAAACTCGTATCTATGGAGTAAAGGGTTAGACACTAGCTTCAATGCAAACTTTAAAAACCGGGGGAGTGGGGCATTATTCTTATCAAAATTAAAAGAAAGTTGGGGAACCGGTGCAGCTATATCTGATCATCTTAGTGAATAATTGTGTGAACTGGTGGACATTCTAACAAATGAGTATTTAAGTGGCTTCTTTGCGCCCAGCTGATTACTTGCATGGCTAAATTTTAGCCACACAACAAACTTAAGCCACATAAAAGCATTTTTTAAGTGTATGGAAACAGCCACATACCTTTTTTTCAACTGTTTTTCAACTGTCAAAAAAAATTACAAATGCTAATCTCTAGACACTTAACCCTTAACTCCAGAAGTATTTTCTTGTACTCTTCCAAATTGAAAGCATTAATTCACCACATATCAGCAATGGATGAATTATGTTTATATTAACTGACAGAGTGGAAAACAGTGCAGGAAGTGTTCAGATTGCTCATTATGAGCAATCTGAACTCTTCCTGCACTGTTTTCAAAGGCCTTCTGTGATTGATGCGGGAAAATGCGTATCTATGGAGTAAAGGGTAAAAACCCATTCTTATGTGCCGATGGATGGATTGATAGACAGACTGATGGACCGACGGACGGAGGGATGGACAGACTTATGGACTGAGATAGATCAGGTCAAACACTACTATTCACCTGTAGTTGTCTGAGGCAGATCTGCAATGTTTGACTCTGAACTTTTATCTGAGTGGCCCGGACTGGACACAATACTGCTGTATCTTCGGGAGGTTAAATGTTTGTCCCAGCCTGGTTCTAGTTTGTTCTTGTTCTTATTGCGGGGCAAATACTGGAAGTTCTCTCGTAGAAACATTGTTATCTCCTGCAGCACGAGGCACGCCAACATCTTCAGTGCATATGGGCATTCATTTCCATTTAGATTTACAGTGTCTGAAAAAATCATCCACAATTAATAACTGTTTTTAAAGTTCTAGCTTTGTCATTAACATCAAAACGAAATGATACAGATATGTCCAAAAATTATTGAAGAAATGTTACCAATTAATTGCAGAAGGCTGGTAGTTCTACTCAGATTCATTCTGAGGTCTTCCTCCACCAATAAACTGGATATGCCATATATAACCGGTCATGTGTTGAAAATGGAGTTAAAACCCATTAAAATAAAAATAAACTTCGTAATATAATTCACAATGAACATTAAAACTATTTTTTGAAAAATTGGGCACAGTGACTTACAAACCTAATTAAACAGTTCTTTATGTATTAAAATGGTTAATCCGAAACTTCAGGAAATTATCGTAAATTATTTTAAGTCACATCAGAGCTTAAAAGATTCAAAACCCTTTCTTCATTCTTAGATCTGTGTTCAAAGAATAACCAAAATTTCAGTAACTTTCAAACATCAGAACAAAAGATTAATTATCATATAAAGCAAAGTGGCCAAAAGTGACACATTTTTACACACACATAATCATGACATATACAGCAACTTAATTTCATATTTGTAACTTCTCAGATCCATTTCCCAAACAACAACAAACCAAGTGACCTACTTTCATCTAGGAAGTCTTCATCATCGTCTTCCATACGGAGTTGTCTTTTCTTCTTCTCGTCCTGTACGTCAGCAATGTGGTTCAACTTCACCTGGTGTTCCTTCGCCATAATGTACTCCAGCTGATGGCCTAGATTCTGTAAAAGAAACAAGTTCGCAAACTTTTGAAACTTCTGAAAATATTATAATCCACTTTGCAAAAATATCCATTTCATTAATATAATTCAAAATGTTTGAATTTTATTTTTTCAGCAATTTTAATAGTTTTGATTATGTGCTAAAATGAAAATGTACATAAAGAGTGCAACAGAAATAAGTCTTCATACACAACCAAATTTCTCAAAATATAAATATTAGCAAAAATATTTCAAAAGTAAAAATATCACAGCAAGAAACACTACATCACCATTCATTTTGCTACTGTTAAATTTACAGTATTATTAAAGTAATACTATACTGCTTGACTTATATGGCCAAATATGATGAGGATGTCGGACCAAATCCAAGCATTGCTTCAACCCATTAGTCAAAGTACTTTTATCCAGCATGACTTACCTCCGCCCAGCTGTAAAACATCCTTCCTGCCGCCTTTTGTAGATTCAGGGTCCTCCTATATCCCGAGGGCTGACCTCGACTTCCAAGCGCCGACGATGAATGACGGAAACTAGGGAGGTTGAGTCTCATCCAGTTTGGCCAGTCTCCATGGTTACAGCGGTGGATAAAGTGGGCACACTCCAACAGAAGGGTAGCTCTAGCTGAGACTGGGGCATCCTAAATAATGGATTATTTTTATATTAAAGAAGATAGTACATGTAACTTTACATAATACATCAACACTTATAATATCGATCCAACTGTATCAATCAGCCACACTGTCTATCTAGTATTGATCATCAATGCTTTTATTGTTGATTAACCTTCAAAACATGTAAGGAATCAACTGCACTTTGAGGTCATTTTACTTGTTATAGAGTTGTTTAACATGTCTCTATACTTGGCAAATATATGTTTTTGTTCTCAAAATTTGACCAGAGTACACAAAATATACTTTTATCACAACTGTCAATATACAGGTACCGGTATGTCAAAAATAGGAATGTGTCCATGGGACATGGATGCTAGTATATTTTACCAATAATTAAGTAAAAAAAGGACCACAACTCCTGTAAAATTGGACAAACATTGGCGAATCTCGAGCAATCTGAACTCTTCCTGCACTGTTTTCAAAGGCCTTCTGTGATTGGTGCGGGAAAACGCGTATCTATGGAGTAAAGGGTTAAATTATTGTTTTATATGCAAACACTGATATTGCCTACTGACTCTGATGCAAGAAGGACTGCTTTAATTCCCTATTTTAGCAATTTCTTACAAAAGCATGCAGTTGTTTTCACATTTTACACTTACCAATTGTAACATGGCTGCCACCAACTGTGGGTCGGGCACGGTCCCGGGGTGACAACACTCCAGCAGGAAACTAAACCTCATCATGCCAGACTTGACGATGTACTTGTCTACGAGTCGTTTCTCCCGTACGATGGTACAGTCCAGATCCTGGTCCTCCACGGCTTCACTCTGACCAAGTTTTATATCTGAAGGGCAGCAATCATTACAAAGAATATATTATACGTGTTGTCAAGGTTACCCTCCCTAGTCAGTGCAAGATTCCCTCCCTTGTTGTATGTTAAATTTACCACTGCCCTATTGAGTGTACTGTCTTGCCACAACTCTACAACTTGATGAAATGCCTAACTATACAAGACATCTTTTTGCAAGTTTGCAGTTGAAATCGGTTTAGCTTACTTTTTTTTCATTTGGTAAGCCATATTTTGTTTGATTAAGTAATGCAAAGGTGTGTGTATTAGAAATATCATATTTCATACTATCTAGCAGAGGTCAGAACATGACACAGTCTTTAATGTGTGAAGCAAACAAGAGTACACAGAGGCATGGTCCAACTGACATGGATTTCATATTTTGACATTTCTTTCTTTCAAGTTGCTGTGTTCAAGTGATCCAACGCTTGGTTCATGTCTATACAAATCAGTGAACTCTATCCCCGAGTCTGTATACAAGATTTTCTGTATTTTTTTTTTACCATTAAGTCTTGTTTGCAAGCATGTTAAAAAATATATGCACATTTTCTTAATTCATGTGCTACATATTTTCATTAACTTTAGTTCAAAGTATTTATATATTTGATACCTTTAGCTGAGACATTTCACCCACCTTCTGTCCTTCTCCGAAAATTAAACAGTCATTGTGACATGATTCTAAGTTTATGTGCTACAAAACTGACTAAACTTTTGTTCAGCAATATTTAGACATTTCTTACCTTTCGTGAGATCATGTTTAGACGTTTCTTAACTTCAGTGAGATCATGTTTAGACATTTCTTACCTTTAGTGAGATCAAGTTTAGACATTTCTTACCTTTAGTGAGATCATGTTTAGACATGTCTTACCTTTAGTGAGATCATGTTTAGACAATTCTTTACTTCAGTAAGATCATGTTTAGACATTTCTTACCTTTAGTGAGATCATGTTTAGACATTTCTTAACTTCAGTAAGATCATGTTTAGACATTTCTTACCTTTAGTGAGATCATGTTTAGACATTTCTTAACTTCAGTAAGATCATGTTTAGACATTTCTTAGCTTTAGTGAGATCATGTTTAGACATTTCTTAACTTCAGTAAGATCATGTTTAGACATTTCTTAGCTTTAGTGAGATCATGTTTAGACATGTCTTACCTTTAGTGAGATCATGTTTAGACAATTCTTTACTTCAGTAAGATCATGTTTAGACATTTCTTACCTTTAGTGAGATCATGTTTAGACATTTCTTACCTTTAGTGAGATCATGTTTAGACATTTCTTACCTTTAGTGAGATCATGTTTAGACATTTCTTAACTTCAGTAAGATCATGTTTAGACATTTCTTACCTTTAGTGAGATCATGTTTAGACATTTCTTAACTTCAGTAAGATCATGTTTAGACATTTCTTACCTTTAGTGAGATCATGTTTAGACATTTCTTACCTTTAGTGAGATCATGTTTAGACAATTCTTTACTTCAGTAAGATCATGTTTAGACATTTCTTACCTTTAGTGAGATCATGTTTAGACATTTCTTAACTTCAGTAAGATCATGTTTAGACATTTCTTACCTTTAGTGAGATCATGTTTAGACATTTCTTACCTTTAGTGAGATCATGTTTAGACATTTTCTTGCCAAGACTTTTCAGTCCACCTTCTATCCTTCTCCGAGCACTAAGGAATGTCAGTGTCGCCTGACTTGCTGTTTTGAATGACATCTTTCCCTTAAGTCTGTGCCCATGAAAATGTGTCTCAGTTTTACTCTCACGTCTATCCAGGGTGCTGGGCTCACTGGGGCTGTCTTCTTCATGGTCAGATTTGGGCTTCCTCCAACCTACAAAAGATATAAACACTTATTGAAACAAGTCACATCTCCGACTTTATATTAAATGGTTGTTCATGGCTTGCATTGTACATGGGTCAAGCTACTCATGTTAATACTGTACATGAGTTACACTACTCATGGTTAATACTGTACATGGGACACACTTTCCATGGTTGATACTGGACATGAGTCACACTTTCCATGGTTGATACTGTACAGGGGTCACACTACTCATGGTTAATACTGTACAGGGGTCACACTTCTCATGGTTAACATTGTACTTGGGTCACACTACCCATGGTTAATACAGTACATGGGTCACACTATCCATGGTTAATACTGTACATTGGTCACACTACTCATGGTGTTTAATACTGTACATGGGTCATATTACCAATGGTTAATACTGTACAGGGGTCACACTACACATGGTTAATACTGTACAGGGGTCACACTACACATGGTTTATACTGTACATGGGTCACACTACTCATGGTTAATACTGTACATGGGTCACACTACACATGATTAATACTGTACATGAGTCACACTACCCATGGTTAATACTGTACATGGGTCACATTACCCATGGTTAATACTGTACAGGGGTCACACTACACATGGTTTATACTGTACATAGGTCACACTACTCATGGTTAATACTGCACAGGGGTCACACTACACATGGTTAATACTGTACATGAGTCACACTACCCATGGTTAAGACTGTACATGGGTCACATTACCCATGGTTAATACTGTACATGGGTCACACTTCTAATGGTCAATACTGTACACGAATAACATTGTATTCTGTGTATTCTGTCCTTGACTACTGTACTTAGCTTAGTTTACATTGTAAAAAATTACCAATGCAAAAAAATGCAGTTAATATATAAATCACAACAAGCAAATGTTTTGTCTTTTTTATCAGTTTATTGAATTTTGAATAAGATTAATTTTCATGATTTACCTTTACAGCTAGTTTAGTAAGTATAGTCAATTTCCTTTTCTATATGACTCACCTATGTGAAACTTGCTGAACTTTCTGCGAGGTGTATTGGTGCCCGAGGGCGGGTCATCCTCGGTGGCGGAGAGGCTTGCCCGAGGACTGTTCTTCCCCAACATGTCCTCCTGCAACTCTGAGTCACTGGCAGCATATGGCTGTTGAAATATTGGGTTCCATTGCTAAAAACATTATACAAATCGTAATTTTTGTGTTTTTTTCCAACATTGTGAACGCGCTGTCATTTTTTTAGTTTTATCAAGCTGTCATTATAAGATTAAAATATGCTGTGATTCTTCAACATACTGCCATTTAAGCTTCAAATATGCTTTGATTCTTCAACATACTGCCATTTAAGCTTCAAATATGCTGTGGTTCTTCAACATACTGTCATTTAAACCTCAAATATGCCGATTCTTCAACAAAGCTTCAAATATGCTGTGATTCTTCAATATACTGTCATTTAAGCTTCAAATATGCTGATTCTTCAACATACTGCCATTTAAGCTTCAAATTTGCTGTGATTCTTCAACATACTGCCATTTAAGCTTCAAATATGCTGTGATTATTCAACATACTGTCATTTAAGCTTCAAATATGCTGTGATTCTTCAACATACTGCCATTTAAGTTTCAACCGCAGTATAATGTGATTCAATATATTGCCATTTTTTGAACAACAAATATGTTGTGATTCTTTAATTTTAAATTTCAAAAAACTGTCATTCTTTCATTTCATTATAGTTTCACTTAAAAATACTTCAAAGTAAAAGACTGTATAAAATATTTGTATGCAGTTAGATTATTATATTTGAAAATAAAATATCATAGCCTGAATTTTGTTTATTATGTTTTACCTTTTTTAACTTTTTTCTAAATATAGACTTTCTTGATTTTCCATTTTCTTTACCCTCACTAGCAGAAGCTGTTGGTGTTTTTTGTCCGTCTTTCTCATCTCCACTCTCTGACGTCACGGATGTTGTACGACTGAAACATCGGACAACATTAATGACAGTAATACAATTACAATTATATGTTTATCTAATTGTTCAAATGTTTTCCAAATTTAAGATATTTTAAATATCTCTTTTAACCCTTTACTCCATAGATACCAATCACATGTGAGAAGGCCTTTGAAAACAGTGCATGAAGAGTTCAGAGTGCTCGTAAAGAGCAATCTGAACACTTCCTACACTGTTTTCCACTCTGTCAGTTAATATAAACATAATTTACCCAATAATTCAAAAGCCTTCTATATTAGGTGTCCAAAGGCGTCTATATGAAGTAAAGGGTTAAACTCAAAGTGCAAAATAGTCATAAATGTTTTTTTTTTTCTATTTAGACTCATGGAGGAGAAAACAGTGCAGAACTGGTTCTGATAGGCTAAGGTCTTCTGTAGGAAAGGCTTCTATATGAAGTAAGATAAGACGGGTATCTGTGTCATATAAGATGTAAAAATGCTGAGATATGCAAGAAAATTATTTTCCATGGGTTGCCATTATGTACAAAATTTGAGATTTCCACAACAAATTTGTATGAAACAGGCAGAGTTATTATTAGTCCGATAATAGCACAACTGACATCACCAACAATATACAATTTAAATCATAAACCAACTTTAACATACCTGATGGGGTGAGAGGAGGGCGTGGCAGTTTCCTTGTTTTTCTCTGCCTTGCTTTTGACATCAAAGTACGAGTCGAGTAAACCACTGAGAGCCACCCTTCGGAATGTCCCTCCGTGAATCTCCTTGAAGTATGTGATCAGTTGACGAATGTCACAAAACAAACTCTGCATTATAATATAAACCAGCTAAAATAAAGTTTAGTTAATTTGGAGTTTCCATTGGTTAGTAAAACCTGAGTAAGTGGTCACCTCTATTAAGCAGCCACTGTCTTATGCAGCCACATTTGTTTTTTTTCCCCATTTTTGTGCTTTCATAGTAAATTAACTTGTATTAAGCAACAACCTGTCTTAAAAGATCACTTTTGCTCCGCCACTTGACCTTATTATTATTCCTGGGATCTGCTACATGTAGTAGGTTAAGTAGTACTAGACACACTTTAACTCTGGAAGTCACAGACTACTTCCCTACATACAACAGCAGTCAGCTAACCTAAAATAATAGTGGATCATTGGATAGTCAGTCTATGCCTAGAAATATTTCTAGAGGCTGTTTAAGTAACTTTCGTGCAGTGACCATTATATAAAAAACAAGAGTTGTCAGTAGACAACAAAGCTCACCTCCAGATGTCTAAGTCCATAAAGGGCCATAACTGTGCCAAAATGCAATCCAGAGTTATGGTTCTTGTCTGTGTGTGTTCCATTGATGATGGTGAACACACATGCGAAGTTTCATTCACATCCAATGAGTGGTTGCTTAGATATCTTAAACTTAAATGCAAAAGTTTAACCTGGGTGTCTATAGACAACGACGCCGACGATGTCGGGGTCATAGCAATAGCTCGCCTTGGACTTCGTCCCGGCGAGTAATATAAGTTTACATCTCCATCTGGGCTGGAACCATTAACAAGAGGCCCAAGAGGGCCTGAGGACGCTCTACTGACTCATAATGGCCATAGCACTTTGTGAAATTCTACTATACAATAGAAACATCAGGGCGGGGTAATTTTTAAATCTAGGGACACCATTTGAACAAATCTAACAATACTATAGTTGGTCATCTTTACTACATAAACATTTTGAAAATCTGTTGGACTGTTCATGAGAAGAAGATTTTTTTAAGGTTTGGACTTTTTTTAGTAATGGTGGCCATCTTGAATTTTAGATAGAAAAAATAAATCTTTTGTATAGTCTCCTATGCAATAGAAACATCCATGTGAAGTTTCAGTTTAATTGGCCTAGTGGTTTTAAAATAAATGAAAAATAAAAGAGAATTTTCTGTTTTCCCATAGTATCCCTATGTAAAATTCTAAGTCCCCTTACAGGGCCCCTATATATTTTAGCCCAAATTTTTATCTGCAATCAAACCCCTACACTTAGGGATAATTTATATCAAATATGTACAAAGCTGACATACCGGTTCTTAAGAAAACAGTTTTACTAATTCACAATTTGTACCCTTTTGGGGCCCCTCCTGACCCCTTAAGACATAGGAACCCAGTCATTTTTACAAATCTTAACCTCCTTTACCTAACAATGCTTTAGTGAAAATAAAGGCAAAATTATTTCCATTTAAAAAAAAATATATATATATTATATTGACATGTGTCCCCTAATTGAACTCCCGGGGCAGGGTCATTTTTAACCCTAGGGACACGATTTTAACAAATCTAACCGAACTATAGTTGGTCATCATTACTACATAAACATTTTGAAAATCTGTTGGGCTGTTCATGAGAAGAAGATTTTTTAAGTTTTGGACTATTTTTAGTAACGGTGGCCATCTTGAATTTCAGATCAAAAAAAAAAATCTTCTGTATAGTTTCCTATGCAATAGAAACACCCATGTGAAGTTTCAGTTTAATTGGCCTAGTGGTTTAAGAACAGATGAAAGGAAAAGAGAATTTTCTTTTTTCCCATAGTATCCCTATGTAAAATCCTAAGTCCCCTAACAGGGCCCCTATATATTTTAGCCCCTAAATTCTTATCTGCAATCAAACCCCTACACATAGGGATAATTAATGCAAAATATGAACAAATCTGACATACCGGTTCTTAAGAAAACAAATTTACTAATTCCCAATTTTTACATTTTTGGGGCCCCTCCTGACCCCTGAAGACAGTGGAACCCAGTCATTTTTACAAATCTGAACCTCCTTCACCACACAATGCTTCTGTGAAGATTTAGGCAAAATCATTTCCATTTTAAAAAAAAAAAATATATATATTATAACGACATGTATCCCCTAATTGAACCCTCGGGGCAGCGTCATATTTACCCCTAGGGACACCATTTGAACAAATCTAACAAAACTATAGTTGGTCATCATCACTACATAAACATTTTGAAAATCTGTTGGGCCGTTCATGAGAAGAAGATTTTTTAAGTTTTGGACTATTTTTATTAACGGCGGCCATCTTGAATTTCAGATCGAAAAAAAAAAATCTTCTGTTTAGTCGCCTATGCAATAGAAACACCCATGTGAAGTTTCAGTTTAATTGGCCTCGTGGTTTAAGAACAGATGAAAGAAAAAGAGAATTTTCTGTTTTCCCATAGTATCCCTATGTAAAATCCTAAGTCCCCTTACAGGGCCCCTATATATTTTAGCCCCTAAATTCTTATCTGCAATCAAACCCCTACACATAGGGATAATTAATGCAAAATATGAACAAATCTGACATACCGGTTCTTAAGAAAACAAATTTACTTATTCCCAATTTTTACCCTTTTGGGGCCCCTCCTGACCCCTGAAGACAGTGGAACCCAGTCATTTTTACAAATCTGAACCTCCTTCATCACACAATGCTTCTATGAAGATATAGGCAAAATCATTTTCATTTTAAAAAAAAAAAAAAAAAAATATTATAATGACATGTGTCCCCTAATTGAACCCTCAGGGCGGGCTCATATTTAACCCTAGGGACACCATTTGAACAAATCTAATAAAACTATAGTTGGTCATCATTACTACATAAACATTTTGAAAATCTGTTGGGCTGTTCATGAGAAGAAGATTTTTTTAGTTTTAGACTATTTTTAGTAATGGCGGCCGTCTTGAATTTCAGATCAAAAAAAAAAATCTTCTGTATAATCTCCTATGCAACAGAAACACCCATGTGAAGTTTCAGTTTAATTGGCCTAGTGGTTTCAGAGAAAGTGCTGCTAACAGACGACAGACGTCAGACCACAGACGACAGACGACGGACGACAGACAACGCGCCATCGCATAAGCACTTCTGGCCTTTGGCCAGTAGAGCTAAAAATGCAAACCACCAGCCGAGTGCTCTTTACACTTCTAAACAGTTTTATTGAAATCGGGTGATGTGGTCAACACCAAGTCAACCAAAAACTTACTCCTCAGGTTAAAATGCATAATACTGTCTACAATGTAAATTCAGATTTGTGAAAATGAAAATAAATTGACCAGCGCTTGGTAACAAAAAAAAAAAAAAGAATTTGTAAGAAATACTGTATCCTGACACAGACATGACAACAAAATACTTACTATGTTGTCACTATTGTAAAGATCTTTTGTACACTCAACACATCGTGACACTAACGTCTTCATGCTGTTGGATATCAAAACACCCTCCACACCTCGGTATCCAACACCTCCGATACTGTGACCAAAGTTGTTGGAAAATCCGTTGTTGGATAAAGCTTCCTGTGATACAGATTTTCTGTGACCTAGTTGAAAAAAACAGCATTTGTTAGACAATGAGTAAAATCAAATAAATTTATGTTTTATTTCTTTGTCAAAAAAGCAATATTGTAAAAAGCATCAAGTCATGGCTACAAATATATTTTACATTTAATTTATGCGTGAAAAACATAATATATAATTTGTAACTAAATCAACAATAGAAATAAAACTGCATTCAAATACATGAGCATTTTAACAGTTTTGATATGTAATTTATTCTCTCACTCCATAAAGAGAGCATAGAAATATCCTTTAGTATTACCCCATTTCCTTGACACCTGAATTGAATAATTATGTCAGAAAAGCTCACTTTGAGTTTGGATTAGGTGAGCTAACAATGAACTAATATTTAACTGCTCTGAATTTGGCAATTTATACCACATATTATATACATATATCATATATTATATACATATATCACATAATTATGCATTATATTGCATTGAAGAACACAAATGTCAGTTAAGCAGCAAAATTAAAAGAAAACAGAGAACATAAAAACTGAGTTCATGATTTGCTCTTCTGAATAATACCAAGCTCTGCTAAGCCCACAAATATGTGCACATATCCAATAATTTGTTTTTTTTAGAAAATGTTGTTGTTTTTTTCCAAATATATCAATTCTTTATATACTCAGTGACCCCGTATTGCCAAAATTATATGTATCTAAAAGGTTTTCCCTTACTTGGGCTATGCTCCTTGGTTTGACTGAGACAGATTTCCCATTAAAATGGCAACACATTTTGTGATATTAAATGAGTCACATGATTTCATTTTGATTTTAATTTGATCCGTTATGCAAATTTACGTAAAGCAAAATATGTTTCATCTTAAATAGGGACCGAATGACAATGTGAAGGACATCAAATGGTATTTAAGCATCGGAATGGCAATTTTGTTTTAAGTTAACCACTCCAATTTTAATATCGATTTTGTAACATTTTTAGTGGATTTGACATGGTATTTCATTAAACCATGACAAGATTTCTGAAGGACAGACTGATGAACAGCTGGACAGACATACAATATAAAAAATAAGTATGCCCCTCCCAAAAAAGTGGAGACATAATGAATATAACTCACAGAACATTACAGCTATTAAATTAAACAATCTGAACAGACATCATTTAAACAAATTGTAAGGCCAGCATTCTGAGGACAATTTACAATGGTTGTTAGGCTCAACTCAGAAATCTTTTTCAGATGAGTTTAAAACATGCAATAATTCTTAATTCTCTATTCAGCAATGAATAAAGCAATCTGAAATAAAGTAATTAGTAACACAAAGTTATGGCAGAAGTTAAGAAACACAGATCAAGTTATATTATGCGAGATACATGTAAGTCTCTTTACCCAAAATAAGCAAATATAGCCGAAAATAAAGAACAAAAGGGGAGATAATTATTAAAGATGGCATAATTAGAGTTAGAGTTATGAATTTTCTCTCTGTACTTCTACACACTGCCCATTTATTCATGTTCCAAGTCAAGTTGAACTCCCTTAAATACTTTAAAAACATATGCTACAGATAAGCAAAAATAGCCATAAATAAAGAACAAGAGTTAAGATAATTCTGTCATTACAATACAGAGTGAAGGTTCTTTTCTCTATGCACTTCCGTGCATTGCCCTCTGTCCATGTTCCAAGTTGCGTTGGATCCCTCACATTTTATGAAGATATGCTCTGGACAAGCAAAAATAATCAAAAGTAAGGTACAAAATGGCAGACAAGTCTATCATTATTCAAGATAGTTACGTTTCTTACACATAGCGGTTATACTTCTTTTAAGTAAATTAGTACATTAACTACAATATTTAAAGTATGGCTGTTTCAATAAGTGAGAAAACAGCCACTTGTGACAAATTTTACACTTGCAGTTTATAAGTGAAAAGTTTGTGACAGAAGAAACTGAATCAAACAATGGATTTAGCGTTAACTAGGACACAGACATGCTATAGACAAACTGAAGATATTAGCATCGCAGGCAGCCAATTAACATATGGTAAATCAAACACGAATTATGAGAGACCTGCACTCGGTGTCGGCACAGTGGGGCTTGTACCACCAGATGTCGATACAATACTCATTTTCTTTGCAGCTGTAAAACAAGGTTTAGACATGAAACAGAGCTTCAATAGGTGATACACGGTAAATGTAAATTAAGGATGATTGTTATAGTTTTTCATGCGCATCAACTCTGCGCACAGAGGGAAGCAGTTTTGTCGAGACATGACAGAGCAACTACATACTGCTATATGTAACTACAACTGATCCTATATTCGGATGGCACTATCATTTACAGATACGCCTAAAATCGTTCTCTTACATTGTATTCAATATATGAAAAATGCATACTGGTATAAAATAACTGTTTATAGCAATAGCAGTTTAACCTTAATATGAAATATAATAGAAATCTTAATATTTATGCAAATACGCAAATAGGGTAAAGTGTGTTTTTTATTTTGATTGTCATTAGAATAGGTATCAGAGAGTATTTTGTGAGGTTTTAAGCAAAATTTATCCATACACTATATCAAAATATTAACAAAAAAACACTATATTTTTATTACCAAACTGAAAAACAATTGGCACTCTGTCAAAATGATTTTGCTTTTAACAAAAACTATAAACTGTTAAATCTAAGTTTATAATACCATTTCCATGAAAAATAACATTATATGCATGCATATATGTAAAGTTTTAATTAAATATTAGATTTAATTTTAAAAAAAAAATTTCGCATTGCTTGTTTAATCTTCATTTTTTCACCATTTTTCAAGGTAAGTATGTTTATGAGGAGGTAATATCAAAAAAATATGTATGTTAGCATGTGTTTTTTATTTCAAATATTGCATGAACATACAATAAACTTAAAAAGTGAAAAGTTTCATAAAATTCTATCCATAAGCAAAATGTCTTTAATGTTTGTTGTGTATTACAGTTTACACACATTATACACTGTGTATTACAGTTTACACACACTATACATTGTGTATTACAGTTTACATACACTATACAATGTGTTTTACAGTTTACATACATTATACATTGTGTATTACAGTTTACATACATTATACATTGTGTATTACAGTTCACATACATTATACACTGTGTTTTACAGTTTACATACATTATATACTGTGTATTACAGTTTACACACACTATACATTGTGTACTACAATTTATATACATTATACACTGTGTACTACAGTTTACATACATTATACATTGTGTACTACAGTTTACATACATTATACACTATGTATCACAGTTTACATACATAATACACTGTGTATTACAGTTTACCCACATTATACATTGAGTATTACAGTTTACATAAATTATATACTGTGTATTACAGTTTACATACATTATACATTGTGTATTACAGTTTACATACATTAAACACTGTGTATTACAGTTTATACACATTATATACTGTGTATTACAGTTTATATACACTATACATTGTGTATTACAGTTTACACACATAATGTATTGTGTATTACAGTTTACACACATTATACATTGTGCATTAATGTTCACATACATTATACATTGTGCATTACAGTTTACATACATTACTCTTTGTGTATTACAGTTTACATATATTAAACATTGTGTATTACAGCTTACACATATTATACATTGTGTTATACAGCTTATGTACATTATACATTGTTTATTACAGTTTACATACATAATACATTGTGTACTACAGTTTACATACATTATACATTGTGTATTACAGTTTATATACATAATACATTGTGTACTACAGCTTACACACATTATACATTGTGTATTACAGTTTACATACATTATACATTGTGTATTACAGTTTATATACATTATACATTGTGTATAACAGGTTACATACATTATACTATCTAATCAATCTCAACTTAATAATAACTTAATGAGTTGGGAAGGTCCGGTGGTTAGCATGCTTGCTCCAAGACCCAGAGGTCCCTGAATTGATTCCCGGTGGGGTTTCATATATGTTTTTTCAAACACATTCCCACAGTGCCTTAGTTTGGCAAGGTATTCTGAAATCGTGCAAATCTGTGGTGTACAGGGAGAGTTATACCCAGTACATGTAAAAGATCTCACTGAACTTCCATGTTAATCAGTGAATTAAATGCCCGTAAATCTGTGCACTTTGTGCCTGCACACAACCCTGGTGAGAGGGTGCAGCAGTATCAGTAGATAGATAGAATTGTAACTTTTTAAGTAGCAAATTTACATACATAGCCATCACTCAAATCTGTTAAAGTTAAGTACATTCTGTACACTTGACATGTGACAAATCAATACTTAAGTTTCCCCAATAACAGAACTCAAGAGAAACGCAGCCTTCATAGACATAGCTACAGTTCCCACATGTATACATGTGAAACATGTTATTGATCAACAGAATTTTCTCTGAGTGAAATCTTTATCTGGCCATTTACATAAATATAAGGAGACAGTGTCCACTAGGACATAGCAGTAATCCTACACAGTAAATTAGTTGTCTGAAAGCCACCTGACGACTTTGTTGAATATAACGCTGTTTTTGGACCCATTACAGGTTATATATATAACATCGAATTTTATTGGTGCTGGTAGACCCTGGAATGAATAGTAGTAGAGCCACCATTCTTCCGCAAGTAACTGGCAACTTTCTGATATAAACTTTCTGGACAGTGCTTGGTTCAAACTCGTAACTTAACAAGAGTTGTCAGATGACAACAAAGCTCGCCTATGGGATAAAACTCACCACTCATGCAAAGACTGAGATTGGAGGCAAATTAACACCAAAACTTAAATGCAACTAAATGCAAAAGTTTAACCTGGGTGCCTGATGATGCCGATGCTGACGCCAGGGTCATGGCAATAGCTCTCCTGGACTTCGTCCTGGGGAGCTAAAAAGTGAGAGAAAAGCGATCTTAAGACACCAACTTGGACCTGTTTCGCAACAGAGGACCTTTACTTCATAACCAGAAACTTCCATCCTTGATTTTGGGTCAGTCCATTAATATTATATTCAAGGGAGTATACTGGGCATAGGACAGATCCAGGAGTTTTCATCAAGTGGGGTCCATAAATTTTGAGTGTCCACAGCAGGTCAAATTAATATTGATGAATATGTAAAGCTAACAAAAAGTATACAGGACTTATTAACTATGAGTTTAATTTAACTAGCAATGCGTGTATAATTTTACCTAGTTTATACCATTGTGACACACTATTCAGGTAACCAGGCAGATCGTAACAAAATATTTTATTATCAACAGTTTATTATCTTAAAACTATCAAGTTGGATCTCACATCATGTCATGGTTACCATTTGTGCCCAGCTATTTCAAAATTCCACAATATAACAGACCAGACACAGATACCACGTTCTATATATATATATATACAGACATATATATATATCCTTTTCCATGTTTACGTATGACCTTTACCAACAGACCTCCATTTTGCGCAGGACACATTGTACAGTAATGAGTAACAACTATGGAAAATTTGAAAAAGATTTGCGCATTAAGAAAGAAATTACAGGCCAGACAAGATTTTCTACAGTATTACAAACAAACCAATAGATGGCCCGTCCCCCGACATCCTCGCTACTGCAAGAGGTATAAAAGGGGAGACAACCCTAGTGTACATATTTCATGAAGAGAGATAAATGATGACTTACACTGCTGGGATTGTAACAAGAGTGCCGGATCACAGCAAAAACCTATGAAAGCATGAAAGAAATCCACGACCTCTTGTATCGGTCTTGACTTGACTGTAGCTTTCATGTAGTTGCGGAACATGGTTGAGTTGATTTTCTGCAATCTCAGTAAACAGTTATGTCCCTTCTGTCTCAGTAAATCACCATGGCGACCACGAAGACCGTCTCCACAACCATAAGGGCAGCCAAGGGACTTGTATATACTGAAAATATGCCAATTATATAAAAAAATATATTCTCTGCTATCTCAATTTTATTCTTTTCGGTATAATCTAATGTAGATGATGTTTTTTTTTTTCTAAATTATATGCCAAGTTTCAGTTTATATAAACCAGATTCATGAAACAGTTAAACACTATTGTCACCACACTGTATAAAGTTAAAAATAGAAGTTTATTGATCGTGGAAATCTCAGATTGATGTAAGTGAATCTGCTTTATATCTGACTATCAATCCAGGGGTCATGAGTTTGAATCTTGCCCCGCAACAGTATTCATGATGATTGGCATACAACATTTGTGTCTCATTATCATTTGTCTCTCACTGCTGTTTCAAGTGGATAAGTTATCAGTTACTTGCAGAGATGGGGTGTGCATGAGAAATGGAAAACAGTGGTTAGGTTAACTGATCATCTGTTAGCCCTCGATGGCATAAAAATGATGCAATATATTCAATTGATCAATGATTTATATTAACATTCTAATTTACTGTTAAATATTTCCTTGTTTATTATTTTTACAGACCGCAGAGGTGGTCTATGGTAGAGTCTCACATGGGGAAGGTTGTGGGTTCGGTCCCCGGTTGGGTCATACCAAAGACTTGTACCGAAAAATGGTACTAGAAACTTCCTCCCATGTCCCTCAGCATTTAGAGGAAAGTTCAAGGTCAGGTTGGTATGTAAAATGTGACTCAGTGGGGTATCACACCATGTGTCTGCGGCATAATACTCCAGTGTGGCAGCACTCAGAAGCATTAAAACAAAGGATTGATATGATCAATCGAGAACTAAAACTGGGATCGAGATATCCAAATTATCGACACTGACAAATATCGAGTAAAAACGAGTACATTTACATACACAATGAAAGGAAAAAGTTTGGGATGGCAAAATATATCAACACTACCACAATATCGACTCGAGCAATATTAAGATAACGAGTTTCTACTGTTAGAAACATGACATATCATCACCTTGGTGCAAAAACAGTCTAACTGCCTTTGCATTACACAAACAGACAAACCGTTCTTCACTTCAAGGTGACAATATTGTCACAAGACAAACCTGATTAAACTGTCCATGGTGAGATCAAACATAGTTATCTCCGGCTTCCCGCTGTCCGCCACAGAGTGTTCTTCGTCTGTCTCATCTGACTTTTTCGAGCCGTCGGCACTCACATTTTTCTCCAAGTCTTTTTTCCTTTCAACAACGTCTAGGTCAAGCAAGCAGTTGATGATGTTGAGCAACACCTCGCAGATCTTGTCACCACCGTGGTTTTTGGCAATAAAATGCACAGCCTGTAACCAGATTTATCAGTTATAACTTATAATTCACTTATAATTTCATAAAATAAAATACCTATAAGGATGATGGCAGCTCGTGCCGGAGGTGGTAGGTTTGCGCCCAGGTTGGACCTGATAGTCTCTCAAATACAAACCCAAGGTTCTACTCAGAAAACTGGCTTGAGGGTAGTTTACAAAAGCCCTGAGTATACTCAACAATCAAGCCCAAAACAAATGAGTATAAATCAATTTTATCTCGGCCTTATACATGACATAAAATAATCATATGTTATCCCTGCAAAATGGCAGTCATTAATGAATATAAGGTATCAGTTGACGATCTATCAAGGGAGTATCCAGAAGGATTAAAATTTATATACTAGTATTTCAAACAATAAATAAACCAATAAAAATATCCAACCATTAAATTTCATTCATTCATTAATTCATTCATTCAACAAAACATTCATCCATTCATTCATTCATTTAATAATGCATTCATTCTTTCATTTACTTTATTCTTTCATTCATTCAATAATTAATTCATTCATTCATTTAATTCATTTAATAATTCATTCTTTCATTTATTCTTTCATTCATTAATTCATTCAAATTTGATATATTATCTATTCCTTATTCATTCTACAGGCCACCCATCCTTTAATTTAAACCTATCTGATAACCAATCATCATACATGCAGAACCATACCTGAAGTATAACCTTGTAGTTTAGATGCCCATTTTTCTGTATGTAGTGTACAGCCCCCGGTACTTCATGAACTTCTTCTTCCGGGAGATAGCAGATGTTTGAATCTGTCATACTTCTTGCCAGACCTGCCGCTGAACCCGTTTTACAATTGTCCTGTGGCACGTCCAAGTCAGAGCCCTCGGATTTGGACGCAAAGTCGTAAATCTGTGACCAATTTCTCGAGGATTTCTGAGGTGTCTCCTGCGTTATCGTAATGATAGGTCGACTCGTGACCCCGAACTTTGACCCTTGTCCCAAAGACGAGGAGTCTCCTCCACCCTGTGACCAGCCGGAGGAATCATTGCTACTGTGTTGGCTGCTGATCTCGGAATCATGGTCCGGAGAAGGGGGCATCTCAAATCTTGTAGACTGTGAGCTCGTGTCTGCACCCCAGCTTAGACTGGTTTTAACTGATTTGTCTGCTTTATCAGCAGATGTTTTTGAACTGAAGTCAACAGAACTTCTGCCGCGACCTGTATTCCAGTGATACAGGCCGGTACTGTCCCGTTGGTGTTTGGGATGTGTATACTGCTCCAGTTTAGTTTTCAACGGAGTTCTTGTAAGTGAACCATTTCCTCTCGCTGGTTCCTTCTTCCGAACATAGGCCCTGGTGCTGTCTGGGTACTGCCTCAGTTCAACCATACAAACCTTTTTGAAGGGTGGTTCCCTGCGTAGGCCAGATAGAAAAGGTTTAGTGACAGGTGAAGGAGGTTCAGAGTCGCTGGGAATCGTGGACAAGCCAGGCGACTGAGAAGCATATTTCTGAGAATGGGACTTTGAGAGTCCCTGTTGGCTCATGTCCTTCACCTTAGAAGTTGACAGTGGCGGGATACTGTTGCTCCGTAGCAGGAGGGGGTCAGGGAATGGGAGAGATCTACTGCGTTCCCTCTCCTTCAGGTCCATGTGTAGGTACTCATCACTCACTTCCAGCAGACGCTGGTGTATGTACTTTAATGCCCAGTGTATCCCATCCTCGGCCCACTGCAGGCAAAACAAACATTGCAGAACAGCCACATCAAAGTAACTCGCACTCAACACATCCACTGATGTTTCTCCCTTTACACCGCTTGTTACGGCACTTGCCAGTCTGTGTTTAACAAAGTCTTTATCCACCGAACCAAACTTTTCCAATATCGACTGCTTGTTTTCCGGACCAATGTCGACGTAGCTGTCTTTACGACCACACCTGCACACGGACGGTCCCTCGTTGGACTTGCCACACTTTATGTTATTACAAAACTCACAGACAGAGAACACGGACTGAGACTCTGACTGTGACATGAAACAAAACTCACTGTCACTCAATCTCGCCAGGGGGCACAGTCTGGTCGGAGAAGCCTCACTGTCGCTTGACCGCATGCTCTCGTTATCGAAGGGAAAAGCAAAGTTGAGATTTTCTCTGGAAGTTCCCTTGCCTATGTAGATATTCGCAGCATTGGTGTTGACTTTCAGCAGGCTCCTTTGTGCCTTCAAGACGTTACGAGGTGGTTTAACAGGGGTAGAGAAGCAAGGTATATCCGGCTGCACATAGTCCCATAATGGCTGCCAGAGCCGCAATCCATTTTCTAGTTTGAGTGACTGGAAGTCGGAGTCATCCAGAGTGTTTACAAGAGGGGCAAACAGGTATATAAACAGTTGGATTGTCTTCAGCGAGTGAAGGTGGACTGTGTGTGGACTGGCTGTTGGTGTTGTTGTTGTTGTCTTGGTGTCGGGTATCGTGGCAGTGTCTTCACACTCAGACGCGGCATCCAGAATGATCCAGTGGAGGGTATATAACAGCTTTGTCTCACTGTTGGAGAACTTTGAACCCGGGTGAAATTGTTTACGATTTTCCAGAAGAGAAGCACACGCATGCATCACATGAGGGAACGCGACCTACAACGAAATCATACAAGTTCACAAGTAATAAACATAATTTCATTATATTCAAATAATTCAGCATTCAGCTCAAAATCACGAGCAAATAAATTTTTGCTCTCGTTTTAAATTCCACATATATAATCTGGTAATGAATAAAAAAGAAACAATTAGAGAATAATTAGAAATCTTATATGCTTGCCTTCATTAAGGCATATACGAGGAGTTATCCAGAGAAGTTCGTGGACGAATCTCATATTATGAACATGACAAGTCTGATTTAGTTGGAGATTTACATGTATTATATTTAATCTAACTGCAAACTGTATGCAAAGTATGAAGAAAATATATATTCAAATAAAACAATAACATGTATTTCAAACATGTAATTTACGCCTATCTACCTCAGGCCAGATTTACATTACGTCGTAATTTTCCTACAAGTAATTTTCCTACTCTTACTTGTCGCTCCACTAATACTCTTTTAGTAATTGGGGAATCCTGCGAGCACTCTGAGTATGCTATTTATTCTTTATTATCATGTGCACTGTATTGTTACTTATACTTAGTTCGCAGCATAATTCACTAATTGTATTACAGCAATCCTTATTGAGGCCCTTTTTACCACGTTGACGTGACTTTGCTTGATTTTGACACAGGACGCCACACCTGTTATCATCCATTATTGTTTCTCGTTCCTCACTGCACCATTTGTGTCATTTGTAGACTACAAAATGCACTACAAATAACTTCCTTGGAGCTTTACTATGCATATCTATCGTCTGATCAGTGCTTTGCTAATACTGACACAGACTCAGTATTGCTGCTCGTTGTTTCACCTTTTTACCAGATGCACTATTTGCATATGAATGAGTCTACCTTTTCAATACAAGTTAATATAAACACTTAACACCTGCGCACCATGCTAGAATGACACATGCATACGTGTCCTCAATAATATATGCTTCACCGTGAGTATTACAGGAAAAGGATTGTTATTTTTCACATGTTTATCTGTCGAATTGTCTAACATTTGGAGCTTCGGCACTAATTCTGTATGTATGTTGCTATTGATACCATAACATTATTACTGACATAAGAAATATACTAAAACGCTGTACATCAATGACAAATACACCAATACTTAAGTTGTGAAAAATACAGCTATTTACTTGCATAAAAATGGATTTTATTAAATTTGTCCATGAACTTCTGGATAACCCCTCGTACAGGTTGAAAAAAACACTTATCACAACTTTCATACACAGATGAATGTTACATATTCAAGTTTTTGATTATTTTAATGACTTTTTACACACACAAAATTTGATTTGAAAAGTTTCAACCTCTCCAAAATGTATAACTTGTTAAATATTAATAATTACTTGGCTTTCTCATACTTTAGTTCAACTACTTTATTTAGGTATGCATAATAGCGAGTTGTTTTTAACCTATTTAATGCATATTCATCATATGGTTTTTAACTGTGGTGTTTTCCATATATCTAAGCTCTCGTACGTTATTTCTAGACTTATTTAAATGACATCAAATGGATTTATCCGGAGAAGTTGACAACTGATAAAAAAATATGCATATTGTTTAATAGCATCTTGAAAAAAAATACTTTATAGAAATAATGTGAGAAATAAATGGTCAATGTTCCTTTATTCCCAGTTATATGACATGGCCTTATACGATATATTTTTGACAACATTAGTTGTTTAACAAGATATCGGTGGAACCGATGGATGCTCCCTGAACAAGTGCTTGATTGAGTAGTAGCTGCATTGTTTGTAAAGCGAAAGGGGGTGTAAAGGGAACATAATATTTGGAAGAGATGTTTGGTTCTTCACTCTGTACCACCACACATTGACTTCTACTGCATTATTCATGTTCCAAGTCCAATTGCACTTCCATGTTCTTGAAGATCAAAACAATGATGTGTTGTAATGGACAGAATACAAGGGCCATTACTCTGTGAAAAGTCATAGAAATAAAACACAATGCACACACTCTCAACTTGGTAGTGATTCTTACTGGCAAGTTTCATAAAACTCCAGCTACTAGAATGAGAAATGGAGAGGACAAGGATTTGGTAATGGATGCAATCTATGGGCCACAACTCTGTAAAAAATCATCAAACATAAACACTATTAAAGTATGCATATCTCCACTTGGTAATGATACATCATAGCTAGCTTCATAAAATTCCAATCAATGATTCTAGGGAAATAGCCTGGACAAGAATTTGGGGACAGACCGACGTGGCTATGTATGACAAGCATGTAAAACAAGTTTCATAAAATTCCAACCGGAGATTGTAATAATTTGGTCACAGACTCAAAGAAAGAGCCATAACTCTGTGAAAAATCATCGAACCGGAACACAAAGACAATACGCACATTTCCACTTGGTAGTGATGCACCCTAGCAAGTTTCATTAAATTCCAACATGGGGTTGTAGAGAAATAGTGAAGACAAGAATTTGGTCACACACAGAATAAAACGCCCATAAACTCTGTGAAAAATCATCGAATTGGAACACAAAGATAACATGTGCATCTTCATAAAATTACAACCTGAGGTTGTAGAGAATTAGCGCGGACAAGAATTTGGTCACAGACTCAATTAAAGGGCCATAACTCTGTGAAAATCATCGAACCGGAACACAAAGACAATATGCGCATCTCAGCTTGGTAATGATGCATCCTAGCAAGTTTCATAAAATTCCAACATGGAGTGGTAGAGAAATAGTGTGGGCAAGAATTTGGTCATTGACAGAATCAAAGGGCCATAATTCCGTGAAAAATCATCGAACCATAACACAAAGACAATATGCCATCTGCACTTGGTTATGCATCCTAGCAAGTTTTATAAAATTCCAACCTGAGGTTTTTGAGAAATAGCGTGGACAAGAATTTGGTCACTGACTCAAAGGGCCATAACTCCATGAAAAATCATCAAATCGGAACACAAAGACAACATGCGCATCTCCACTTGGTAAAGATGCATCCTAGCAAGTCTCATAAAATTCAAACATGGGTTTGTAAATAAATAGCGGGCACAAGAATTTGGTCAGACAGAATCAAAGGGCCATAACTCTGTGAAAAAACATCGAACCAGAACATAAAGATAATATGCGCATCGGCACTTGGTAATGATGCATCCTAACAAGTTTCATAAAATTCCAACCAGAGGTTGTAGAGATATAGCCCGAACAAGAACTTGTGGAAGCATGGACACACACGGACGAAGCGGCGACTATATGCTTCCCCCCTTTGGGGGAGCATAATCAATTCACTAATATATTGAATCTGAATAGAACCACCATCGTTCCCCAAGTAACTGGTAAATTTTTCCCACATGAAGATTTTGGACTAAGCTTTTGAACCCCTGACCTCAGTGATCTGGTACTATAATGATCATTTGGCTATATTCACTAGCGCAATTACAAAAAATATTGAATATGTTATTCACTCCTTGGCTCATTATATGATAGATATTGATATGATGCCCTTAGTAAATGATAAACGAGGGAGTTTATCATGTAGGGTCAGTTAGTTAATATTAACATAATTCACCCAATAATTCAAAAGCCTTTTCTATTAGAGGTGTCCAAAAGGCATCTATATGAAGTAAAGGGTTAATAGATTTATAAGGGATATATAAAACTGTACCTGGATGACTTTCCACCTGGATACACTCTGTATAGCCTCACACAAACTCAGCGGCTGTCCATGAAGAATATTCTGTACAACCACACGCTCAAAAGACTGCAAAAGGTAGAAAAAAAATATATCTTAATTTATTTTAAAGGCAGTATATCAGACAGGATTTTTATATCAGGCAGGATTTTTTTTAATTTTTAGAAGAATTGGTGAAAAAAATCATTTTCCAATATCGAGGGTAATCAGCACAACACTGTTCTCAATGGGGGATGTGGTCTTTTTTTTCCAAATGAGACCAAAAAAATCCCAAAACGGAAAAAAAAAAAAAAAATTCTTACATTAAGGAGTTAAAAAAACAACTGACTGCAGTATTATTGTAATATCTGATAATTATTGGTTAGAACATGATCTTAACAGTATTACGCTTTATTTTCCAGTTTGCTAAAGCCTGAAAAAAAAAAAATTCCCCTAAATCGCTCTGTTTTTTTTTTCCAACGCTCGAAGGCTTAGACCTCTTCCAAATTTCCAGAAAAAAAAGCTGTCTCTACCTTACATTTTGAATTATCTCTCTTTATTTAATTTACTTGTCCTGGGTATAACTCTAAAAGTGCTAAATGGAATTTATTCAAACTGCATACTAAGACAGAAGACATTATGGAGAAGTGCTGTGTCTAAGAACCATATCTACCTTGCTTTTGGAACATAACTCAAAAAGTGTTCAAGAGTACAGTTGATATTTCACACAATTATAGAGGACATTGAGAGGAAGTGCATAGTGCAAGAACCCTTTCTTCTGTAATTACATAATTATTCCCTTTGTTATTATATTTAATTGTGTTAGTCCGGAACATACCTGGTAATTCAATTCAATTCAAATTTATTCAGGTATATAAGATCATTATACAACATATATATATCATGATGATAAAATAACAGTAATAAATCAAGAAAATAAATAAGTAAAATAATCATAGTAATCATCTAAAAATTAAAGATCTTATAACCTGGGATAACCCATTAAAGCAACAAACACGCTTATTTCCAACGGGGTCCCTTCCCTTAAAATTGTGATTTTTTTAAAAAATTAAAAAAATATGATATACATGGAATAATAAGCATGTAAACATTTGATATAAACTTGTTAAAATGTAACAATACAAAAAACATTGAATTATCTTATACCCTGAATAACTGAATAGTACATATAAGTGGTTCACATTACAAGAAATATTTTCAACATATACTTAAAAATTAAATATTCAAATTTTCTCTAGCCTGCGAGGAGATACATAAATGTTTTTTAACTTCAGGTTTAAAAGTTTGCTTATTGGTTAACTTCTTCAGATCATTAGGCAAATTATTCCAGTCAGCAATTGCATTGCAATAAAAGGTGCCCGAATCGGAACTCTTAGCATGCGGAACTATAAAATTACTTTCACTAAACCGTGTGCGGTTATGAATAGAAGACACCCTATGGAAGTTATCATAAAGATATGTTGGCGCAGTGCCATGGAAAGTATTAAAAACATGATTAAGTCTTAGTTGTTTTACTCTATCCTCAACCCTCAATACATTAACTGTTTCTAACATAGCGCAGGTTATACTAGACCTTAACTAAAAAAGCAGAATAATTCCCCTTCGTTATTTTCCCTTGTTTAAGGGATACCTTGAAAAGTTTTGAGTGAATGCTTTGAAACTGTATACAATGATAGAGAGCATTGGTAGGAAGTGGAAAGTACAAGAATTTGCTTCAGCAGGGGGATTGGCCATGTCGAAAATGGCTCTTGTTCGGTATAAATATAGTAGACTTTAATAAGATGGGAGTATAGCTGGAGTTATGGTTCTTGTACACTATACTTCCTCTCAATGTCCTCAGTCATTGTGTGAATATTAAACAAAATCCCTTGAAGTTTTGGAGTTGCGCTCCGGACAAAAGTGTAAATTTAATAAAGGGAGATAATTAAAAATGTAAGCAAGGTAGAGTTATGGTTCTTGTACACTACACTTCCTCCCAATTTCCTCTGTCATTGTGTGGAGATTCAACAAAATCCATAGAATAATTTTAGAGTTATGTCCAGGACAAAAGTGTAAATTAATAAAGGGAAATAATTAAAAAAATAAGCAAGGTAGAGTTACGGTTTTTTGTACACTGCACTTCTGTTCAATGTGTAAAGATTCAACAATATCCCTTTAATAGTTTCGGAGTTATGCCCTGGACCAAAGTGTTACGGAAGGACGGACTAATAATGCACGGACAGGCAGAGAGACAAACAGAAGGACGGACAGAAGGATGGACAGACGGACACTGTGATTACTATATGCCACCCCAAATATTTTTGGGGGGCATAAAAAGATATTTCACTATTTTCCTATAGTATTCTATATATGATATAAATTATCTTTCCATCAGTAAGAGATTGAAGATTTTGCAAATCAAGGGGTTAGGATAAACCGATTTTTGCCTTTTCACATCCATGTGTACAAAAAAAATACTTTTTAAAATATTTTTTTTTTGTTTTTTTAATATATATGAACAAGTTTGACAGAAAGGTTATTGAGAGGAACATTTATGAAAATTCCTAATTTTAACTTTATTGACCCCCACCCCCTGGTCCCTTATGAAAATTCAATCATTTTAACTGAACAAAACCAAATTTACTGTTATTAGACAATGCTTTAGATCTATGATTGATATACAACATTGTGTCTCTCCCCACTTATTCAAGAGGGAAAAATATCAGTTACTTGAGAGATGGGGTGTGCTCGAGTACTGGTTAATCCCAGGAAACAGTGGTTAGGTTAACTGATCATCTGTTAGCCCTTGATGGCATAAAAATGAAGTCAAATATTCAATCAATCAAATTGAGCAACATATTTACCCAAATGGATGAAAATATGAGAATTTTCCATTTTCCCATAGTATTCCTATGTAAATCTCAATGTCCCTTACATGTGGCCTGTATATAACTCAGAGCCCCTTGATTATACAAACTTAGAACTCTTAATCTTAGGGATAATTTACATTTAATATGAACAAATTTGACTGACCAGTTGTTGAGAATAAGATTTTTGAGAATTCTCAATTTTAACCCTTTTGTGACCCCCCACCCCAACCCCACCTGGCCCATTATAGACTGAGCTAAATCTTGTTTGCTATGACTAGTAGATGCCTCAGATCTCAAACTGAATAATAATTTTGCACAAATGGATGAAATTTAGAATTTTCTGTTTTCCAGTAGTACCGGTATTCCTTCCTATGTAAAACTCAAGGTCACCTTATGGGACCCCAGATACAAACCCCTGTAAAACCATACTCATTCAGATAATCTGTATCAAATATAAACAAATTTGACTGACCGGTTGTTGAGAAGATTTTTGAAAATTTTCTATTTTAACCCCTTTTTTACCCACCCTGGCCCCTTATGTTAAGTCAAGTCTCCTTACAGAACCAATCTTATTTTCTATGACTAAAATTTTTATGATGCTTTAGAATTCAAATTGAATACATGTAATAATTTTGCACAAATGGATGAAAAAAAAGAGAGAATATTCTGTTTTCTCATAGTATCCCTAAGTAAAATTACAGGGCCCCTATAAATATTAGCCACTTAATAATTCTTATCTTCATTCAAACCCCTACACATAGGGATAATTTATGCCAAATATGAACATATTTGACTGACCGGTTCTTAAGAGAAAGATTTTTATAATTCTCATTTTTTACTCTTTCGGGGCCCCTCCCAACCCCTTAAGATAGTGGAACCCAAGAATTTTTACAACTCTGAACCTACCATCAAACAATGCTTCTATGAAAATATAGGCAAAATCAGTTCCATTGTTAACTGTACCTGTTTTTAATTTTTAGGTATATCAAAGATACGCATTTTCTCGCACCAATCACAGGAGGCCTTTGAAAACAGTGCAGGAAGAGTTCAGATTGCTTGTGACAAGCAATCTGAACACTTCCTGCACTGTTTTCCACTCTGTCAGTTAATATAAACATAATTCACCCTTTGCTGATACGTGGTGAATTAATGATTTCAATTGAGTCCAAGAAAATGCTTATGGAGCAAAGGGTTAAAATGAAATAAAAACTGTAGTTTTTGGAAGCAAAGTTTATATAAAGTAATACTAGTAAATAGAATCTGAAACTTATACAACATCAATGATATATTGTCCAACATTGGTATTTAAAACAAGTAATTTTAGAAGGACAGGTAGCAAAGTTCATGTCAAGTAATCGAGTATTCATCTCAATACAACATTAGCAGTATAGGTGTTACAGTTTGGTAATTAGATCATTTTGATGGTGAAATGAAACACTCTAATCTGTGAAAAGTTGATAGAAAAATTTATATAAAATAGTTTTTTGTCATTCAATCATGTTCAAACACATCAGGTTTTTTTTTTAAAACACATCATATATGTAATAAATATCTTTTATAAATTGCTGTATAATGCTTGTGTGCTGTTTTAAGGTACCCTAACCCTTTACTCCATAGATACACGTTTTTTCACACCAATCACAGAAGGCCTGTGAAAACAGTGCAGGAAGTGTTCAGATTGCTCGTAACGAGGTTGAGGTTTCTTTAAGTTTGCTATTGAGAGTAAGAAGTGAAGGTGACTCTCGAATAGACATGTTAAGTTTGTTCCATAATTTAAGTGACGAAGGAATAATTGACCTTGAGTACAATTCTGTATGCCTTGATAATGTTACAAAATTGGGAGTTATTTCTTGAATTATAATAGTTTAAATCAGATATAGTTGGTGGAAATATTTCGTTTAAATTGTTAGGTAAGTCTCCATTTTTTCTTTATAGACTAAAGTAAGTTTTTGTATTTTTCTCCTATCTTCCAGAGAAACCCAACACATTTCATTTAATAACTTTTCTTTTGATACAGAACATGCGAGACCAGTTACTATTCTTGCGGCTTCATATTGTAGTTTTTCGAGAGTATCCTTTTCATAAACTGTACAATTATCCCGAACTTATATAACTGATGCATATTCTAGTATAGGTTGAAGATAAGAAAAATTATATTTGATTTAGAGTTTTGCGTTTCAAGTTAAATCTCATAAAACGCATTGAACTAAGAACTTTGGAAGCTGAAGTTACGATATTTGAAATATGTTCATGCCACTTCCCATCTTTACTAAATGTTATTCCAAGATGTTTATGATGGTCAACGTATATGTGTATTATCAAAAAGTGAAGTTGGCATACATCTATCTATCAGAGAACAGAACAATAACTTACGTTTTAAACGGATTAAAATTGACCAGCCACTGTTTTGCCCAGAAAGATATTTTTTGCAAATTGTCATTAATTACAGTTTCCATGTATTTTGTGTCGGATGTAGATACCGCAAGAGAGCTATCATCAGCAAAAAGTCTTGTTGTGCTAATTAAGGAATCAGCAATATCATTTACATAAATTAAAAACAGTAAAGTTCCTAAAACAGAGCCTTGAGGAACACCTGCATTTAAAAATTTATTTCCTAAAAGGAAGATTGTACAAATACCCTTTGATTTCTATTTGTCAAATAATTATTTATCCAGTTAATTAGATTGCCTGATATTCCATGCTGACGAAGTTTGAAAATTAAACCTTTGTGCCACACGCGGTCGAATGCCTTTGAAATGTCACAAAATACCATGCATGTAGACTTTTTTTCATCAAAAGCTTTGCATATTTGATTGTAAATGTCAATTAGTTAATAAACAGTCGAATGACCAGGTAAGAAACCAGATTAATTTTGTTTGTATGTAAATAATTGTAAATATGTTTAAAAACAATGCGCTCCATTACCTTCCCTGCACAACTGATAAGGGAAATTGGTCTATAATTAGAGTGGGAGTCTTTTGCTCTTTTTTTAAACAGAGGCATTACATTTGCTAATTTCCAAAAGCATTTGGATATAAATTTTCTTGAAGTGACCGATTGAACAATATAGAAAGAGGATGACAAATAGTTTTAGAAGTTTCTTTTAACATACGGTGACTATTTTCATCGGGTCCAAAAGCTTTATTAAAAGCTGAATTTGTTAAAATATCAGTTATTTCTGTTTCCGTGATATTAAAGTCACTTAGTTTTGTGTTAGTTTTAGATCTAAATGCAGGTAAATTTACACGAGAATTATCAACTGATGAAATTGATATGAAAAAAGTCATTTAATGTATTAACTTTATCTACATCAAATAGAGAATACGAATTGTCAGCGTTAATGAGTGGTGGTACTGTCTCACAGCTTTAAGAATTGTCCTTAATTAACATTTTGATAGTTTTCCAATAATTTCGTGGATTAGATAAATGCATGTCACATTTTGAATATTCAAGATAACTTCAGCATTATATCCTGAAATAGCGACTCAGACAAAACGTACAAGCCGATCTTAAAAGATATCCCAGCATATAGCGAAAACGCCTATGCAAGTATAATAATTATCAAACAAATATATAGCAAATTTTCATATCCATTATATAAGGCATATCGCCTCACATGTTTTCAAATATTATACATATCAATATATCATTTTATGAAATTTAAACATGACTGGGTATGTTTGTCTGTTCAGACAGTAAGTTATTTAGAGCAGCTCACACACAGGGTGTTTATTAGTTAATGTGCACTATATACTGAAATATCGGCTCAGACAAAACATACAAGCTGATCTAAACCGATATCCCAGTATATAGCCATAACACTTATGCAAGTATAATAACAAACAAATATATAGCAAATTTTCATATCCATATGTAAGCTATTTCGAACTCGCATACGGGATGTTAATTCGAAAAATGCTTGCTATATGCTGGAATATCGGCTCAAACAAAACGTACAAGCTGATCCTAACCGATATCCCAGCATACAGCGAAAATACTTACGAATATATGATAACAAACACATGTAGCCAAAGTTCACACCCAGTTTTTGATGCCCATCTCTTCATATGTACTCACATATAATTATCATTATACCATTAAATGAGATTTAAACATGTGTTGTTTTTTTCGCCTGGTTAGACCACGAAAAATATAGATCGCACACAGGAGGTATTCGCTGTTTGTTGAAATATCGACTAAGACAAAAAGTACAAACTGATCTTAGCCAATATATCAGTATATAGCGAAAGATGCTTATGCATTCTTGGTAACAGATAAATAGATTGACCCTGCATTATATATTTCTGTTAAAAGAGAAATGACTACTTTCTTTATCGACATATTTGATCAAAGAAAACACTCATGATAATCTATACTGATATCAGGACCCAATGAGAAAAACTGTATTACACTATAACTGTTAATAAACCATGCGTTAAGTGCATTCTACAGTTCAATGATTCCGACATTGAAGTAAACCTTCCCAAAACGAAATGAAAGGCCCACAGACGGGATCTGAATAAATATATAATTAACTAAAAAAAATAAAATTTACACCTATACTACAGACAACACACATTTGCATATACATATCCACACACATATATATAGTTGCACATATGAATATACACTAAATGAATATAGTGCTTACACATATTGTACGTTGACAAAAATATAAAAATACAAATTATACAACATCCCAAACAGCAATTTAGTTTCGGGTCATTGAATTGATGAAGTTATATATTTTCACAAGCATATTTATTATTCTGACTTTTGCTACTATACATAACAATCGACCCGACAGACATAAAGAATGTATTCAAGCACATCACAATAAATTACACGGTTACAAATGGCTGAGATCATTGTAATGATAATCTTGGAAACATTTTCACAGGATTTTTGTGGAATATATACCATGTTGACATTCATCAAATTTTAACGACCTGGCAGGTAAAGATAAATGTATGTCGAGCAATATTTGTTTTAAAATCAGCGTCTTGCAGTATATTACATTAAAACTGCAATTGAAATGGATTGTTTTTATGTAAATTCAGTGGTACAATTTATCACAACCTTGTATCAGTGGAGATATAGTGATTTTTAAATTTATATTCATAAAGATTTCGGTTTGGAAAGATTAGTTTGTGTTAAAATCTTACATCAGTATGTGTACATGGATTTATATAACAACACGTACATGAAAGGAATTTATCAAGTGGGATGCCTGAGGTAAGTTTTAATAAGAAACTATTGGTTTAGGCAATTACCTGAGTGTGAAAGAATTTGATCATTTATGTACTGACAAATTATTCGATATGTATATATACCCTTGCAAAACATCATGGTAATTGCATGTAAAATTTCTTAGTCAAACAAGGGCCATAATTTGCATCGTATTCAAGCAAGAGTTATCAAATTTAATTATTGTAGAAGGTTTGATGACTGGTAAATATTGTTTGAAGTTTCAATTCAATGGTTACTGAATATATATATATATATATATATATATATATATATATATATATATATATATATATATATATATATATATATATATATATAAAGATAGATAATTAAATCCACAACAATAGAATTTCCGATTTTTTGGGGATCTTTTCAGATGCTCATTCACAATATATGGAGGTATGTATTAATTTAATGAATTCAATTATCTCCCTTTATGAAATAAAATCCATATAAATTCACTGTTTCTAAATATGTCCTTTATATGGCATGTGAGTAGTCATGAATCGTTAACTGGATCCTACTCATATAAAGCTATCAGTTCATGTATATAAATTGTCCATCCAATCCAAATGTGTTGCATGTAAATCCATAGTATATAAGTCATGGTCGACACCAAATTTATTGGTTTGGCAGAGGCCTTGATATTGTATCTATGGTTTGCATGGTAGCTAGGCGGGCTCGCTGTAGTCTGGTCTGCACATTTATGTCTGTTTACTCACAAATAATCATTTATATGTTATATTGATTAAAAAAAATGTTTTAGCCAATTTTAAAATTTTGAAAAATCCCGATACATTCCCTTTAAGCAGTTCTCTGAAGCTGATATTTTTTTGTTATTTTTTGCAGACTTGTTCATATTTTTAATTAAAATGTTGAATACTATGAGGGGGGATCAGAAAGTTTGTAGACTTTTGCCATAACTTTTTTATTTATCATTGTATTCTAATAATTCTCAGGCAGCCTGTGCCGCTATATATTATTTAATGTAATTTTGCAAAAATTTTATAATTTTTCATCGTTAGTTTATTTTCTATAGTAACTATGGAAACGTCGATTTATGTAGTCGAGGGCAGTTTTTGCTTTTTTCCTACCAATACAATTCAAACAAGTGTAGCATTGCCAAAATGTGTTTTATTTTTAAATAAAAAATATCAATGTGTGCTGTATCGTATGCTTGTTTACATCCTTTAAAAAAATGTCATCAATTATGGACATCTCAACATGACGTCAATATTATGATGTTACAGTATGCCATTTTGTTAGAAACAAAATGACGTCGGGACACTTGAAAATGGATTATCATGCAGAATACCGCTGTTCCGTAAAGTTCTGCTCCATGTTAGATAATACACCTGCTCAAACAGAGAAACAAAAGAATGTATGGTGAATCTAATGTTTCAAGGTCTGTAGTGTTTAAATTTCACAAAATTAATGTTTTTTTAGAATGCCGGTAATCAGTCATTAAAAAGGAGCAAACGGGAAGTCGAAATGAAGACATATTGGAATTTAATAAACTATGCAGGATGCATTATAATTCTGGTTTTACTAAAATAAACTATGCAGGATGCATTATAATTCTGGTTTTACTTAAATAAACTATGCAGGATGCATTATAATTCTGGTTTTACTTAAATAAACTATGATGCATTATAATTCTGGTTTTACTTACTATGCAGGATGCATCACATGTGTTCCCCAGCTTTGGTCGAATAAATGGGCTGAAAAATGTAAAATTAATTTCATTAAACAAAAATTGAAACTGTGTTTGGTGAATCTGTGTATTTTATTTTTGATAAATACACAATCTCTTGTTTCTAAATATTGTACACTGAATGAATGAATAGGATTTTACGGCATACCAACACATTATAGGTTATTGGACGCCAACAGGAAGGAAGATTCCAAGTTCCAAATTAATATACAGATTAAAAAAAATACATCAACAAATGAATATGCAGAATGAACCTAGAACCTTGATACCTGCAGAACTGCAGAGTTTCAGCAATTCTATCGTATTACTCAATTTGTCGCTTCTTACTACATACATAAGCCACAGTGATCCTATTCTTGCCATCACTCATGGCTCCCTGGAACCACACTGGGGTTGATAATTTAACCACAATAGTGAACATGACAAAAAATGATAAAATGAACATGACACACATTCGGAGGATTCCTACCCCTCTGCAGAGATCGACAGTGATTATATTCTTAGCCGGAACCACACCAGCTTTGTACACTGAATAAATGTTTAAAATTTCAAAGTACCATTACAGGAAATAAACCAAAGAGACTTGGAGCAAATCTAAATTTTGAACTTAGGAAGAAGGTCATGATTTCGATCCTCCCCCGCAGCCACTGTGTGGTGTCCTTGAGCAAGACAATTGTTCCACATAGCTTAGTACTGGTTCTACTTGGGAAGACTTCAAGCACGATTTGTATAAGATGTAAGAACTTACTTCACAATTGAAGTAAAATAAATAATTTTAAACTGTAATCGGATGATTTCTGACTGATTATTAGACCGCGGCGTGGTCTAGTGGTAGAGCGTCCGCCTCGCATGCAGAAAGTCGTCGGTTCAATCCCCGGGCCGAGTCATACCAAAGACTTTAAAAATGGTACTAGAAGCTTCCTCGCTTGGCACTCAGTATTTAGATGAGAGTTCTAGGTCTGGTCGGCCCTGTGTCAGTATAATGTGACTGGGTGGGGTATCATACCATGTGTCTGCAGCATGATACTCCAGTGTGATAGCGCTTAGAATACTGTCTCAAGTAGACACCATCGCGATATGACTGAAAAATTGTTAAATGCGACGCTAAACACCATACAACAGCAACTACAACAACATCTGACTGACTAATTCAAATATCAGGGGTTATACAAAGACTTGAAAAATAGTTCAAGAAGTTTCCTCTCTTGGTGCTCAGCATTTAGAGGATAGTTCTAGGACTGGTCAGCCCGGTGTCAGTATAATGTGACTGGGTGGGGTATCATTCCATGTGTCTGTGGCATGATACTCCAGTGTGGAGCGTTTAGAATTCTGTCTCATGAAAACACTGTCGTCATTATATATATACCGGTATTCAAAATCAAAATTGGGCAAAAAAAAAACAAAATTAGCTACCTATCTACTCACATGAAAAATACTGGGTCGGAGCACAGCAAACAAATAATTTTTAAGAAAAATGGACAGAAATCATGAAAAAAAAATTAAAGGCTTTGAAAATCAATAAACAAGTTTGGGTACCGTAGCTGCAATTTTTAGTCAGTAGGTAGGAGCATGGCAAACACTATATTTTTTAAGGATGGCCTTAGATAAGGGGCCCACTAACAAGATCACAAAAGGTATAGGTTAAATAACATTATGATATCCATTGTTACTGAGTTTTCTTGTCTACAATAAAAATGTATTGTTTTCACGAGCGTATTACTAAGGCCATTATAAATTAATTGCTAGATTATCATCCAAATTTTTGCTTAAAAAGGGCAGGGCAGGAAGATTTTATTTTTAAAATTTTTGATGATTTTTTAATAAAAAAAAATATTTATTTCTATTTTTTTAAGAAAATAAAAAGGGTCGGGGCAGCATGAAAATAAGGGGGCAGGTGGGGAAGATAATCTAGCAATTAATTTATTATGTCTTTAGGTCCAGTTACTCTTGTTCAGGATACACCCTCACATATATACACATCATGCATGACACTGTTACGTGGGCTATTATATTACAAATCACTTTCTCGCTGTCAATATTGAGAGGCAACCAAGGGTTATTTGTTTTAATAGTGCAGTTATTAAAGAAGTAATTTTTTTTTTTTTTTTATATGATCGACTCGTCGCTTCCATCCAATAAACTAGCTAGAAGGTTACAGTTCATTAATACACTAAGGGGAATAAAAGGGATGTCCTTAAAAACTATCTAACTGAAACTAGCTATTTCATTTCTTAACGCATATCCTACAGTTTCCCATACTTAGTTTCTCTCTGAAGTGAAATTTATCATACATAACCGACTGACACATTTTGGAACAAACTTCGCAACTACCTGTTTTCTGCTGAAGGTGTTTATTGGAAAGAGATGAGCAGTAATTTGTAAACAAAACCCGTTCTTAATTAAGGTACTTTTAATGTACTTTACATTTATTTTTTCGTTTGCAAAGTTTCTCAGTGGTCAAATAAACGTATAATCTATCGTCTGGAAGAGCAAAACTGACTTAAATTAAAACTAAAAATGACTGTTTCGGAAGTATAAAGAGACCTCGCATATATCACAGATATTTTTTCTATCTTAGCAGTTAAAGAAATAAACTGCAAATTTATATTATAAAATATTATATATAGTCTGTTTAATAATTTTTTATTTTTTTTTTTAATTTTGTCTCTGTAGTGTAAAATTCTTTAATTTTGTTCATGTCCCACAATAAACATAAAGTAGTCATTCATTGCCCAGTATCAGGTTATGCTTACACATCGACAAATCAGGGCTTTCATTAAGTTTTAAAGTAGGAGGGTGAAAGAAAAAAAGTAAAAGGGGGCTGCAAAAACAGGAAGAAACTCAACTGAAAATAGCCAGGTGTTTAAGTAAGAATAACCGAGGGGAAACCGGCCACTGGCTTCTATTTACAGCCCTGGGAATACAAAGGAAAATGCCAACCTGTGTATTTCTCATAAATAAGAATTATATTAAACTAAAGGACAGAATAACCATTATTTTCAAATGGGAATTCTTTGCGATTCAATAAACTTACCATCATATAACTGAACAGAAAAATATAGGTGATGCATCTTTAATGAATTCTGTCCATTTTTGTTCAAAATGACAATAAAAAGATAAAGTTACCTATCTACCACTATAAAAACTACCAGATCTGAGCACAGCTAACAAACATTTTTAAGGATGGCCTGTAATTGTTTTGACATAGTCTATCGATATACATAATAAGTAAATAAAAACCCAACTGTATAGAACAAAAACTCACTAGAAGGATGCTCGATTGAATACTTATTGTTATTTTTATGCGACCGAGGGCTTACAGACTTAGTTAACCTAACTACTGTTTCCTAGGAGCCTGGAATGTTGACCAGTTCTCGAGCACACCCCATCACTGCAAGTGACTGATAATTTGCCCACTTGAATCAGGGGTGAGAGACAAATAATAATGAGATGCAATATGGTTTATCAACCATCACGGAGATTCTGGCCGGTTTGGGGATTAGCACTAACAACCCCGGGATTGACAGTCAGACGTGCTTATGACTTAGCTTATCGGGCTGATGCGTAACATATTAAAATCTCTCACCAGGTAGATGTTCCCTCCCACAGGCAAACTCTGCCCTCTGGTAACAGTCCCTTCACACCCCAACCCTTGTTTGAAGACGGCGTGGATGAACAGCTGTTTTTTATTAATTGGATAGATATCTGCTGCTGCCCTCAGATCTACGAATTACGTCTCGGAGAAGCACAAAAATAAAAAAAATCTTTAAAAGGCACCTTTGAGACATGTAATATGTCGCCTTGCACCATCCCCTCACCCAAATAATACGCCTATGCTAAGTCACTACTAAGGTGAGAGAAATATTTAATCAAATCTGCAATAAGAATCCATAAAAAAATAAATCAAACCTGGTCTGGTTCCAAAAAAACGTCTGGATTGACAGAGGGACAGACATGTTGGTGTCCATATCCTCCCCTGACTGCGTCTTGCGTTTCGGCATTTTAATAATTTCAACACTGAAACGTTACTTTTACATTTTCATTGACCAATAGACAATTATTCCGATGCTAGCGTAATAAACACAACATGATTTTCTAATCGCATCGAACTTCGAGGCCATTTTTATCAATCAACATCAGAATCTAGATGTGAGCGTTTTCATTGGTTTAACTAGAGGTCACGTGTTAATGAGATTGCCTATAGTCCGTTTCCAGATTGACTAAATAACATAGCAGAACCCGCTGTCCAGCAGGGAACATGTTTTATTTATTTATATTTAAACCAGTTTATGGCGCCGGCACAAACTCTTAATTTATGAAGGAGTGTTGTATATTGAAGACGAATTAAACGGCCAGTACATCAATGCATTTAGATCTAATTGGTTTATTTTGTTATTTGTGTAGATCTAATCAATGATTGAACTACCAATGTGCTTGTACTGTGATTAGTACTTACTGAAGTAACATTATAGAATCAAGGGCGGATTCGGGGTGGGGGCGCGCCCCAGCACGTACCCCCTGTAAAAATCGAAAATAATTATAGTGTTTTACATATATTTAAACCTGAATTTTAACATAAGATTTCCTAGGCCTTCTTAGCGCCTGATATGATAACGAAAATGCCTTGATCCGCCTATGAGCATGGCTTGTATCATCGGTATTATGATAACCGGCGAGATGTTCCGAGTGATGCCGTATACGGATTCGCTATAAATTGGGTAAGCATTGGCGGATTTAGAGGGCGGACATGTTTACGGATATCTCATTCCCTGAAATTTAATTTAAAAGCGCTTAAAATGAATCTAAAGGCTAAATACTAGATCTTCGTGGTGATTAGGCCTATTAGTTTTTATGTAGTTTTAATCGTTAGTTATTAAATAAAAACTAATTGGCTAAATCTCGGGCTGAAAGTATTGATGAATTAAGTCCCCGAGTTCGTTCTGCAGACTACTACCAGCAGTATCAAATTGATTCAATAGGCTGGTGTTATCCACTAAATAAACACATTGCTATAACGATGTACATTTTGATAGGAATGTTGAACATAGCGGAGCGAGTGGTCCGGTGGATGCGGCAGCGGATCCAGATCCAAGTTTCGGGAAGGGGGGGGGGGGGCAGGGACTGGGGGCTATCGTGGATTCTGCATCTACACCTACGATCTACATCGTATGTTGAACTGTAAACTTGGTTCATGACTTAACGGAACATTACTTCTACGGCTATGCAAAAAAAGGTTTAAAATAAAGAGATTTAAAGCAGTTAGAAGCAGTTGCGAGTATCAAAGACAAACACTACAGCTATATAAATATATAAATACATGTACATGGAATGATACATAATAAAAAGAAAGTAATATGAAAGTGTACCAAGTTACTTTTTATTCAAAGAGTACTAAACCACTCCGGCGGCCGTGGCGGTACCAGGGCCCATATGTCCCCGCCGACAAAGCTCTGTCTCAGTGGACTACTCACTAACTGGGACCCTGACTTAATAAGACAGAGTGGATAACTCCCTCGTGAAGGCTACCAGGGAGGGAACCAAGCTATGGTAGTATCTGGAAGAGAGTTTGTGTAATGATTGTGAAGAAAACTAGGAGCTTATATGAAATTCCGGGGAATAAGAGGCCATCGGATCAAGCTTGGGCTCGAACTCGCAACCTGGCAACCTCTAGCATGAGCGGCCAATACTCTAACTACTGCACTACCAACCTAAACGTTTTTAATTTGAGTGCGATTTAACGCCATTTTCAACACATGACATATTATAAATAGTATATCCTGTTTTACTTGTGCAGGAAAAGAGAACCCAAAATGAATAGGAGTACAGGAGCCGCCGGCAAACTTTCTCACATACAGTTTTCAGATCAAGTTGAGCTCGAACACACAACCTTAGCGGTGAGACGTTAGTGGTCATTAGACGACAGTACCTTCGGTCACTCCGACCACGGAAGACCCCATATTTAAGTATAAAGGGGTCATCATTCTCTGATTCTTCCTTCATGGACCCCCTTAATGGTTATGAAGACGCATTTGAAGTTCCATCGATGCAAGATTAGTAGTTATTAAGATTTGAATTTACGAAGAAAACCCCCACATTTTTTAATTATAAAAGGGTCATAATTATGTTTTAAAATCGAAATGACGTTGTCCACTTGTCCCTTGAATCGCTTTGATAATGGAACACACACGTACATTTTTATTGATGTATGGTCAGTAGTTAAGACATACACTATCGCTAATCTTACTGAAAAATTATCAAGATGAAGTGAAAAAGCATAAAATGTACCTTAATTCTGCCTAAAATAAAAATGGGTTATACCTCTTGACCACTTGAGTTCCCTTTGTAGTAGTGGACACACACGCATATTCATACAAATATACGCACGCACCAACGACCGATTAACTGTATATTATACCTACTCTAATTAACCCACTACGCACATTATGACATAATATCACATGACAAATATAAAACATCATGCATATACACTTCATGATGCATCATAGAGATAACACAGAATATCATTATGTAAAAATAAGCACCTTTTCTTTTCATTAAAGATGCATCACCTACAACTTTCTGTTTAGTAAATGATGAAAAGTTTATTGAATCACGAGGAAGGGTCTCCTTCGAAAATAATGGTTGGTTCCGTCCTTGTGTTTTAACTTATTTGAGAGAAATTCGTTAATACATAGGTTGGCATAAACCGTTTTATTCGTCAATGTTTTAACATTACCCGATATTGGCCAATGAATGACTTTATCGCGGGCCGCGATTTAGGGTTTGGTCAACCATATGCAAACTCAGACTCTATATAATTCCTTGATTAAAAAAAATAAAGAAAGTACACTACATAGACAGCATACAATACAAGTTATTGAACAGAATATCCACGAAATATGAATGTTTGATAGAAATATGCAGTTAAACTCCTAAGATCGAAAAAAATATCGGCGATATAGGTGAGGCCTCTTTAACCCTTTACTTCATATAAACGCCTTTGGACACCTCTAATATAGAAGCCTTTGGATACCTCTAATATAGAAGGCTTTTGAATTATTTTGTGAATTATATTTATATTAACTGACAGAGTGGACTGAAAACAGTGCAGGAAGTGTTCAGATTGCTCGTTACGAGCAATCTGAACTTTTCCTGCACTGTTTTCAAAAGTCTTCTGTGATTGATGTGGGAAAACGCGTATCTATGGAGTAAAGGGTTAAAGGACTTATATTTGTTAATAAAACTGTTAACTATACAGAAAATTTAACGTGTCTTGTCATCAGTCATTTCCGAGGCTGAATGAGTGAAATAGCGCGAACTATAGGCGCATACCTCGTGTACATAATACATCGGCTATCGGAGCCTACTACACCATGGGAAAATAGTTTTCTTATAATTCACTACATTCAAACAAGGAATTATATTGAGATCTATACAAGTCCTTGATACAAACAGCGAAAAGTGTTTCTGCGGTAATTATTTGTGATGTTGTCAACACGATTTATAGCAGCAAAAACAATCATTTATTTTTTTACATCAGTTGGGTTTTACCTGATGTGCAGAATCGAAACATATGTCACTACGTACACATTCCATGGTTGTATGAATCTAGGCTACAATTGCAAAAAATACTACGAACGCTAATTTCTGAAAATACTAGCGAAACTATTTTCTCTTTCAATTCTTTAGAAATAAAATGGCTAAACATCAAAAATCAAAATTACAAAAAAACAACAACCAAAAAACAACAAAAAACGAGCGATTTTGATATTTTAGAAAAGAATGGTGGAAAACTAGAATTTTTTACGATATTCAAACCTACCCTACGTAAAAAACGCTTTCAAACCATACGTCAATGTTGGTATGGCGCATTACAGAGTATACAGTACACCCAGTCCCATCAGCTCAGCCGGTAGTGCACGGGACTTCTAATCTCGGGGTTGCGGGTTCCGCGATTCACGGGGCTGGCCAGCTAAAATCTAACAGTCGTTCGGATAGCACTTTAAACCGATGGCCCATGTGACGATGCTATACACCGAGCATATGTATCCAGCACAGTTTGCACTATCCCCCACAAACCCAAAACGACTGACACTCGCCTGAGGACATCGCCCGCATGGGAAACCGGTGGCGATGTAAAATAAGCCAATATACAACAATAAGTATACCGTTTGTGCTAATTAAACAAGTTCGTTCTTAACATAATGCTAGTATTTTGTGCACACTAGTTATATGTAATTAGTGATAGTACAGTTGATCGAGTGTTAGTCGATAACGCCAGTGGTCCCAGGCTCGATCCCAGCCTCAACCCTATGACCTCTCAAAAACAACATTCTGCACTGGTTCGTCCCAGGAAATGAACTCAAGAGCGATTCCTGTATAGTTTCTTTCGTTATCTAAGTAAAATAC